>CBVK0101731037.1:0-11179 GCA_900067695.1 Picea abies | reverse complement strand
GAATAATGTGTCAATGCTTTATATTATATAAGTTGCATTAATTCATCTTAAATAGTGACACATCGATGCATGGTTGACTTAAAAATTAAGACAACCTTTTTAGTGTGGAGTATTCATAATCAAGAAGATAAATTAAACATCGCCCTTCAAACACCTTTAAGGGGAAGATACCTCAATGAGGTCACAAATGTGTTATCCCAAAGAGTCTATTAAAACTGGGGAAAAAACCTTACAATGTTTAATTGATGCATGTGTTCTAGATTGAAGGGATGCTTGTTTAAGAACACAAAAAAAAATTTCAAGTTTTGGAGTCTTGGAAAAGGCTTCCTCCTTACCTAAAGTGTAAGATATCTACATATAAACCTCAAAGTTATAAATCTAAACAGAGGTTACACTATTTGAACATGAAGATAGAAATTAAAACAAAGGTTATACTATTCGAACTTGATTCTTTAGATAAAGCCACTACTATAGCTAGGGTGGCTAAAAATCACATTAAAACTTTAAATACACTCTTTATCCATAAGTAGGAAGTATTAAGCACAACCCCATGAACCCTAACGGATAAGAAATTCAAAAAATCTTCCTCGCAAACTTAAATTCAGTGATCAATGCTCTTGAAGATTTACACGAATTTGACTTAGAATCTAAACCTATAAGAAATCATGCATATGTATATATGCCTTGTTGTAATGTGGCTTAATTGTCATGATACCTTCAAATTTTGACCTCTATTCAACAACACAAAATCTTAATTATGTTTGACATTTGTGGTATGTATATTTAACACTTTACATTAGAAATTAGTTTAAACTTTGAAATTTAAAAACAATTTTTCAATCAATATTAAGGCTTTTTATATATTTAATGTGAAGAATTATATTTACATTTAGGATAGAAATGTTGTCATATGAATAATTAATGTAAAATGTTGGCATGTGGATAACACTTATATCATTATATGTTAGCTTAATAATAATCTATTTTAAAGGTTATGGCCAAGCCATACACCAAATTGGTGTATGAGACCTCATGTTTGTGAGACAAGGGACTCCCTTCTCGTAGCAATTTAACTGCTAAAGTCTATGGAGGCATACATACCTTACCCCTTCTAGATTTAAACCCGTGACTTCCAAGGAGGAAATAGATGTTCATAACCATTAGGCCCACTCATGCTGTATTATAATAATAATAATAATAATAATAAAATGTTAGCTATATATATATATATATACACGGAAATAAAAACATTTCTATTATGAAAGAGAGATACTGAATTTAGACATAAATATAAATATTACAAGGGTGACACATACACAGTAATCAAAATTGTGGTTTTATTTAGTTGAGTGAGAATACAAGTAGCCTAGATTTATTTTAAATTATTTTAAATTATGAAAGAGAGATATTGAATTTAGACATAAGTAAAAATACTATAAATGTGATACGCGCGCGCACACACATAGAGTAATCGAAATTGTGGTTTTATTGAGTTGAGTGAAAATACAATTAGCCTATATCCATTTTAAATGATTTGAAAACACCTCAACCATGTAGAGTCATGTTAACCTCGATTGAATTATAAAAAAATTATCACTTAAAAAGAATCTAGGTTAGTTGTAGTCTCACTCAACTCAATAAAACTTAAAACTCAAAGCTTATACAAATATGCATATGTAAAAATACCATTTTAACTATTCTATATATATATGGTAAAAATATTTTTTACAAATTGTATTTTTGTATTTTTTTTAATGTTTAAATCTAATATCCCTCTTTTTTAATTTTTTTTTATATTAAATTTACATATGAAATATCTCTTTAATAAATATATACAAAATTTATCTATATTTTATTAACATATAATTTTATTTTATTAATATTAAACTTTATTTAAACAACAACATTTTTTTAATGTTTAAATCTAATATCCCTCTTTTTGTTTTTTTATATTAAATTTACATATGAAATGTCTCTTTAACAAATATATAAAAAATTTATCTATATTTTATTAACATATAATTTTATTTTATTTTTTTAATGTTTAAATCTAATATCCCTCTTTTTGTTTTTTTATATTAAATTTACATATGAAATATCTCTTTAACAAATATATAAAAAAATTATCTATATTTTATTAACATATAATTTTATTTTATTAATATTAAACTTTATTTAAACGACAACATTTTTACATATTGAGATATAGATTTTGTCCTTCACATTGAATATATTAATGGTGTGATGCTAATGGGGAAGAGTTTATAAGTTTTAAGGAAGAAGCATAGTTTGTTAAGTTGTTTCTAATGTATAGTGTTGAATGTATAAAAAAGATTAATCATAACTAGGATTGTGTTGTTTTTTATCATAAGGAAATTGACTTGATCTATTGTAATATCATTGATAATGTGGCTCACATCTTTATCAAATTTCTTGGAAAGATGAATTTTGAAGAATGTAGGAAATATTTATGTGTGGTAGAAAATCCATTTCTCCATTAAGGGGAAGTGTTAGACATTAATGTAGACATGCTAAATATAGAATTAGTTAATAAACTTGGACTCCTCGTGTCCTCTACGCTAAATATAGAATTAGTTAATAAACTTGGACTCCTCGTGTCCTCTACACAGTTATCAGATCCATCATTTGAGGAAACCGTTGTTTGTGTATCAAGTTATAAATGTAAGTCTTTTGTTGATTAAATGATATGAGAAATATCGTGAGTTCTATCTCACTTTCTGTTTCAAATATGATATACATAATTAGCAAATAGATAACTATTTTCAATTTATGAAGGATCATGCAATGATTGGCAATTTTTGGGGATTTGGCCTACAAAAAGGGATATGGTTTACAGAAAGAGATATGGTTTCCTGACTCAGTGCTTGGTGGAAACCTAAGGGTCATATCAAGCTCGAACTTGGATCCAAAAGGTTTTTCATGTCAATCTTTCACCATCAGGAGGACATAGAAATGATTTTTGAGAATGACCCATATTTCTTCCATTTTGCGGGTCTTCACCTCCACTATTGGATAGATAAATTTAACTTGTCCATTTTGCGGGTCTTCACCTCCACTATTGGATAGATAAATTTAACTTGTCCGGGTCTTCTTATATTCCCCTTCTCATCAGTATTGGGATGAGGAGATCCTAGCAGGAATTGGAAATATCGTGGGCACCTTTGTAAATGTTGTTGAGGTCACCAAACAAAGTAAATATACAACTTATGCTCGCATCTGCATTTATATGAATATTTCGGTACCCATTCCAGACTCCATCCACGCCAGTTACCAAGATTCAAAACTGGATCGAGACTTTGGGCTATGAATTCAGCCCTTTCCAATGTCGTGGATGCCATGAGCATGGGCATCTCTTTCATGATTATCTGTTGAATAAGCCCCTAAGCCTCTGAAATATAATAGCCCGAGAGATGATAAGGTTTTTGCAAAGATTGCAAGCAGAAATTAACCTGGTAAGAATCCTCCTCAATTGGATCCATTCAAATCCAATGCATCCAAAAACAACTTTGAAGTCTTAGGTAACCAACCATTGGACCTAATCGATACCAACCTTGCTGAGACCCAGTTGGACATCCAGATGCCTCAAGAACCATGAAACCCTTCAAGAAATACTAAATGAAAAAAAGACCAGTAGCCCATTGAAGACCCCCTAGACCCTTTGGATCAGGACACTACAACCATGGGTGTTGATGTCAAGGATGACAATGAAGGGGAAACTGACAATATAGATCTAGAAGGTATTGATTTGCAACACATAATCGAAGTATGTAAAAAACATGACATAAGATCCATTATGGATGATCAATAGCGACAAGAGCATCACACCCTCACTCGAAGCAAAAAATATTCATATTCTAGCAATCACCCCACAAGCTCCAGCGAGGATATGGGGGTTCTCACAAACAAGAAGATTAAAAAAAAAAAAAAAACATGGATGATAAGCGACGAGAATGAAAATCCAACCTACAATTGCTTCAGGAAATTGGGGGCATCTTGGTTAATTCTAGTCAGAATACACTGATCACTGACTTGTATCAACCCTCCCATTCTCAACCTTTGCAATGAAGATAATTTTATGGAACATTCGAGGCATCAAAAGTAAGAGCAAGTAGAGGCTGTTATGAAACAATGTATGTTCTAAATCCCTAGACATTTTAATGCTACAAGAAACAAAGAGTTGGGGGGCAAATGTAGTAACCATCCTTAACAAGGTGTGGAAGAATGGCCAATCAATGACCCTCGATGTTAAAGGTGTAGTGGGGTGTCTTTCCTTTCTCTGGAACCTAGCAAACATTATTTTAGGCAATTTCTTCACCACCTACAAAATCCTTTTTGCTCAATTCAGACTTATTGAATCATCAAAATTGGTTTTATCACCAATGTCTATGGACACTAGCCAATAGAAAAAAAAAAAAACCTTTATGCAAAATATGAGGAATGTGGTGGGTGTCATTAGAGCCAGTCACTAAATTATGGGAGGATATTTCAACATCATCTCCTCCCTAGGGGAGAATAAAGGAGGGATTTGTAGGTTGGACCCCGATAGTGATGCCTTCAACTCCTTCATTCAAGATAAAAAACTGGTAGATATGGAAACCTCCAATGGACTTCACACCTGGAAAAATCAAAGGGGAGGATCCCATCCAATCACATTTCGCTTGGATCACTTTATGATCACATAATATCTTCTTCTCTCTAATCAAGGCATAATGACCAACATTCTTCCTTTAGCAAGCTCTGATCATTGGTCTATTTGTGTCTCCTTGGATGCTCTAGGATCCCCTCTCAAGAGACCCTTTAGGTTCAGAAAGTTCTGGCTTTCTCATCTAGATTTTCAAGTGAACATCTCAAAATGGTGGTATGAATTAGCTATATATAAAGGTAAACTTATGTATTGCTTTTGGAAAATACTCAAAAACCTCAAACAACGTCTCCACTCCTAGAACAAATATGTTTTTGGAAACATTTTTCAAGCTCAAAAAGATTCAGAATCAAGTATGGCAAACATCCAACAATAGATCATTACCTTGGGAAGAACTAAACATTTTTCAAGATAAAAAATATTTGGAATCAAGTGTGGCATACATCCAACAACATATCATTACCTCAAGAAGAATTGACTCCTTATCTCGTCAAGAGCAAGAGATCTCTTCCCATCTTGACGAGCACTACCAATAGGAAGAGATCATCTAGTGATAAAAATCTAGAATTCAATGGATCAAAGAAGCAGAGTGCAACGCCAAGTTCTTTCATTGATCCATGATCCAAAGCCGCCACTCCAATTGTATTACTTACCTAAAGAATTATCAAGGTATCAATATCTCTTCTAATTGGGATATAGAGAAAGAATTAGTCTCTTTTTAAAATTCTCTTTTTAAATTAGTTTGATTGCTCAGTGGTCATTCAATCCATCACCAAGCACATTCCTCGCCTTGTTTCTAATTATCATAATTCTATACTACTTCGCCCCATTTACCTATGTGAGGTATAGGTTGTTGTAATGGATATGCCCCCTGGTAAAGCGTCGGGCCCTGATAGCTTCACCACTGATTTTTTCCACCACTGTTGGTCCACAAATAAAAATGATGTTTGGGCCTTGGTGGCTGAATCAGAGTGCTCTCTAGCGTCATCCCTGCCCTGGTCGCAACCTTTCTCACTCTGGTTCCAAAATAAGATAAACTCATGGAGCACAGACAATTTTGACCCATAGCTCTTTGCAATGTGATCTACAAAATCATCACCAAAGTTATATCTTCTTGCTTAAAACCCCTCATGTCACTCCTTATTAGCCTTGAGCAATTTGGATATGTGGAGGGTCATCAAATCCTTGATAGCATTACTCTCACCCATGAAGTGGTGCATTCCCTGAAATTGACCAAATTTCCAAAGATGTTGATTAAACTGGATTTGTCAAAAGCCTTCGATAAACTTGGCTAACAATATATTCACTTGGTCCTCCTTTCTTTTGGTTTCCATCATGATTGGGTCAATTGGATCCTTTCTCTCATCTCGTCAACCTTATTTTCTATTATGATCAATGGCTCTCCCTCTCCTCCCTTTAATCCCTCTTGAGGTATTCACCAAGGCGACCTTCTCTCCCCATTCATTTTCATTCTGATGGCTAAGGGTTTTGGTAGAGGTCTCAAAGCTACTATTATTTTTCACAACCTTCAAGGCCTTAACATGCATCACTATGAACTACCCTTTTCCCATAGTTAGTTTGTGGATGATACCATGTTAATGGGTGTTCCTACAACTCAAGAGGATAGGGCCATCAAAAAGGTTCTCAAAGACTTCATGAATGCCTCTGGAATGTATATTAAGCAACTCAAGTCTCAAATATTCTTTTTGAACACTCGTTTGGCAATCCAATTTCAAATATCCTAAATTATGGGCTTCTCATGGAGCTCCCTTTTGTACAAATATCTACGAGTCCCCCTCTTAGAATCTATTCTTCGCAATGCTCCATGGGAATATTTCCTTACTAAACTCAAGAAAAAGCTTTCCGACTGGACCTTTCACACACTAAATATTGTTGGCCATCTCATTCTCCTCAAATATGTTCTC
Organism: Picea abies; assembly: GCA_900067695.1. Classification (NCBI taxonomy): domain Eukaryota; kingdom Viridiplantae; phylum Streptophyta; class Pinopsida; order Pinales; family Pinaceae; genus Picea; species Picea abies. The sequence goes on along the minus strand of CBVK0101731037.1, from coordinate 4,591 downwards.
CAAGCAATCTCTACACTTTCTTGACTCTGGCTACCCCTAAACATATCCTTAAATCTATCAAATCTATTTAGAGAAACTTTCTTTGAAAAGGAACCAAAGTGGACAGAAAATGGGCCTTGGTTTCTTGGGACACCCTATGTTTTCCTAAAGAAAAGGGTGGGTTGGGAGTGCAAGACCCTGAGACTGTTAATGCTATCCTTGGTGCTAAGTTTTGGTGGCGTTAGCTTCAAGGCAAAGGTGATCTCTAGAGTGCTTTATAGAAATGAAAATATGCCAAGGATATTCCTTCTCTGGAGTTCATTCGGATTGAAGGTAATCAACCTGGATCCCTCATTTGGAATAAATCTCGGCATAACAAATATCTCATTCAGGAACACAACTTTTGGGAAAATTGGGATCGAAATTTAGCTTTCTTCTGGGAGGTCTCATAGAAACAACTCCCTCGGATCCAAAATTGTCCTGCCTACCTAGGCCTTAAATATGTCCTAAAGATTGTCCAGGAATGACATGTTTATCAATATTGTGCTTCTAATTTGATCACTTCATATTGGAGAATATGGGCTATAAAACTTGATCACCTGCCTCTCCAAGAAAAACTCAAATTTTTTTTTTTTTAAATGATCGTCTTCAATGTCGAATCAAATATTCGACCAAGCCTGACAAGCTTAGGTGGGGGCGTAAGAGGGGTGGTAACTTTAACCTCAATGATGCCTATGCTTTGTTTATTGGGAATGCATAGATTTATGAGGACAACATCTGGACTAAAATCTGGCAATCCAATATATGGCCAAAAGTGGCCCTATTTCTCTCGTTAACTGTGCATGGAAAAATCCTAACTTGGAATCAACTGATTTGTAGAGGCTTTGAGGGACCTGTACAATGCATCATGTGTACACATGCTGAAGAATATATAGAGAACCTACTAAAATCTTATCCCTTCAACTCCACTCTATGGGATTAAGGCACCACTCTCTTCTGACAAATGGATAGGAACAAAGACAATGTCAAGCTCACTCTTGCCTCCCAGTATATGCATGGATTTCTAAAGCCCATTAAATAATATATTTGGCAAATTTCTCAACCTTTGTCCTTTGGGAAACTTGGAAGGAGAGAAATCGATGCATATTTATGAATGAGGAACAACTAGTCTTTTCGACTTGTACAAGAATTTGGAGAGGCATCTTCGAAACAATTTAGTCCTCTACTTGGACCGAGGAGGACTTCAAATGAAATATAAAAGAGAAGATCATCCTCTCCAATTGGGAATTCAATCCTACTTTGTCCTTAAAAGCCATTAATCTAAATTCCCTGAAGGTATCCTCGCCACTCGCATGGTCTCCTCCCCCCTCAAGACTTTGTCAAGCTTAATTTTGATGGCACCTCTAAGGATAATCCTGGCCCAACAGGATTTGGGGGAGTATTTTGAGACTCAAAATGACAAATTCTCCGCATCTATGCTAGCAATTTAGGAATCAAATCTTGCAATGGTCCAGAGCTTTGGGCTCTTCTTTATGGTCTGAGAATTGCTAAAAGGAATAACTATTCCAAAGTTATTATGGAAGGGGACTCTCAACTCATCATTAATATGTTCATCCAACTTCAAATGGATCCCCTCCCTAGAAAGTGTCTCATCAATGACATCTACAGGAAAGTCTCGCACAACTACAAACAACTACTCAATGTGTTTTGGTTATCATTCCTTCTCATGTCCGAAGAGAAGTCGACATAGTATCTGATTGTCTGGCTAATGAAGGGGTGTCCTCCTCTACCATTCGATTCGATTTTCACTTGAGCTCTCTGTTGAATCACACTCTCTAGTTGAAATTTCAAAATCTTTCTTAGGTTGATTACAACTCCAGTGGCATCTCAGGATAGTCCTCCAGTGGTGATGGGTGATGGACCATCTCTGGCTCGCACTTAGGTTCCTCCAACACAAAGGCTATGCCTATTTTTTCTTTCAGTTTAAACAATTTTCAATCTTGTTTTTACAATGTTATATTCAAGTCTGGTTGCATTACCCCAGTAGTTAGTCCTCAGTTGCTTTTTGGACATGTAATGTTTGCCTAGTCTTACTATCTTAGTCCGGCCTGGTTTTCCCCTAGGTAGGCCAACAATTTCGTGGTCTTGTTAATTTGGTCATGGACAAGCAAGGTTAAACTCCTAGGCCTCTGAAATTTATTTGTATATACTATTTATAATGCTATAGAATAGATTGCTTACTTACAAAAAAATAATATTGTAAAACTTATTGTAATAAATTATGACTCGAGGAACAAATTTAAAATTGAGGTTGCAGATGCTAGAATATTGGATATTGTATTGGGCATTGAATTACCTTAGCTATGAAGACTTATACACTCATAACAATAAAAAAATTACCCCCCTTCAACAAAATTATGAAGAGTACACCACCAAAGTTCTAACATTTAAAAGTTGTGCATCTACACAATCCAATCATAGTAGGATATGTTATCTTGAATTCATGGCTTACATGCTAGTATATAGAGGCAACATCTTATGTCCAACTTAAAATACTATATGTTTATGGACTAATATATAAATATCAAGTGGTTTTCCAAGTATTCTTTACAAAGCTTCCATGATTCCCATATGGAAGGGGAATGGTGTAGAGAAACGAGAGAGTAGACATTGTTTCCAGACACACCAAAAACTTATGTTAAGTATCTATTTAACAAATAATTGTACATGTATAAATACATCAAGCTTTTCCTTAAGATAAACACACTTTCTTAGCATACTAACAAATCGTTGAGAGAAAATTTCAACCACAAGCCAAAATAGGAGCTAACTAGTTGGAGAGAATGTCTCATATCTCTCTAGATCTAACAACCTCCTAAAACTTAGAATAAATCTATTCATGTATAGAATCTACTTCACAATGGCTAATAATAATAATAATAAAACCTTTAGTATGATCAAGTATCACACACGAGACAAATAGGAGTTACTCATTCCAACACTCCCATTTAACAAGTACTTGTCTCAATCTATGTTAGGTTAGGTGTTTATTAGCATCTTTCACCAACCCCTTGATCAAGAAAACCTCTATTTGGTACAACCCGACACTTGCATCTCATACCTTGATCATGTAGACATAATCAAACTATCAAATCCCATATAAAGGAACAACCATCCACCAGAATACACGGGCACCTAGCTGCTGCAACCATCCGTCTAGTAGGATGTCGTTCAGGTACATGGTTCATTCAACTTGTTCATGAAGTCTCCCTGAATGTACAAACAACTTTAGGTTTCTAAGAACCTCAAAGAGTATACAAGCAACATGGTCCACTCATAGAGCATCCAACCAACAAATGAACCACTCCTCCAGGTGTTTAAAAACTCCACAATAGAGGTTATGCAATATACTAAACAAGTTATCCTAATCACCAGGGACACATGGAAAAGGGACAAGCATGCATATCTAGGGATTACAAAGATATGCCCTTTATATGTTACATATATAGATACATATACATACAATTAACATACTCCAACTCATGAAGAATGAGGTACAATTTTTTTAAATATTGACTAGGTACAATTACAATACTCCTCTCAAATACAAACTCTAGACAAGATATAAGCTCAAAATTTTCAACGAACAATACGTAGGATCTATACATGCCATCCTAGATTTGATATAAATGCAAGGCATGATTAATGTTTTCATATAGTCATTGTTTTTGGTAAACACAACATACAAACTTTACCTTGTTTGTTCATCATCATCCAACCTCCACTACTACCACAAGAACTATCACCAACATCCTTTGAACTAAACTCTAAAACCTATCGGTTGCATCCATAACAACATCTTTGTCCTTCCTATTGCATCTAGAACAACATCCTTGTCCTTCCTATTGCATCCAGAACAACATCTTTGTCCTTCATGTTGCAATCCCACCATTCCAACTCATAATTAACTCTCCCATCAACCCTTGGCTTCTCTAGTAATAACATTGCAACTTCATCGTATCTTTAATTGCCATGATAACCAACCAATGGTTATTCACAGTAGAAACTCACTTCCATCTCTAAACCAAAGTGTTAATTCTCCTCCATTCACTTGTAGGGTTGTCATCTGGAACAACATACTAGCTAGGAACCAATTGTACCTTTGAGTTGAATATTGATACCATGTTGTTCGATTGGGAAGTTGTTGTACTCTAGGGCCTAACATCAACTTGATCGTAAAGACTAAACAATTGGTCCTCCTATGAACATGTTTCCATCTACTAAGACACCTATGTACCCAACCACGGTGCTCACTAGTGGGAAAATAAACTAGATATGGGATGTATCCAATTCAATCTTACATTTTTTACACCTTCCAATCTAGAACTTATGGCGCAATGTTCTTCAAACAACCTGTTAGTCTCTAATTTTGTCTTGGTTTAGTGAGAAACCCTTATCCTAAACCCTCCTTACCTACACTTCATTTTATGTTTCCATTTGATTTTGATCTTTGTTTTTAAAGTCTTATGGTTTGCATTTCAGTTTTTGAATAGTTTATTTAAGTTTGAATTTGAAAGACATGGTTTTAAATGAGGTGTCACCTTATCTTCCT
>CBVK0101731031.1:6108-18655 GCA_900067695.1 Picea abies | reverse complement strand
ATGGTGGTTCCATGGAATAACCACCTTGGGCCATGGACGCATCACCTCTTATGAAGAATTCATGCAAAGGCTCATTGACAAGTTTGACAAAGGAGACGCAGATAGTCATTTCGGGGAGCTTACACAACTTAAGAAAATAGGTTCAGTTGAGGTCTTTATTGAGTAGTTTCAAAGAGTATCAGTCATGGTTATGAATATGGCAGAATCTAGATTACTTATGTTTTTTATAGGTGGATTGACTGAACCATTAAGAGGATGGGTTAAGGATTTTAATCATGTGACCTTGCAAGATGCTATTGAGTGCACCAGAGATCTAGTTGGGGCAATGTGACCTTGCAAGATGCTATTGAGTGCACCAGAGATCTAGTTGGGGCAACAAATGAAAACAGATTCACACCCAAACATCCTATCATTCGTAGGGGCTGTGACATTAGGCCAATGGACAAAGGCAAGGGGAAATTGGATGAAGGCACAAGAAGGGATTTACGAAGGAAAAAACTTTGGGTCACTTGCAAAAAACCTTGGCAGCCAGGTCATAGGTGTTTGGGCAAGGGGAAAATTCACTACACAGAAGTGATATTTGATAGTGAAGAGGAGATAGATGAGGAAGGGGAGGAAGCTATCCATACTATGCAGATCAACCACAAGGAGGAAGATGAATCCTTGCATGCGCAAGGTAGTGGGGCATCCTTACCCCCTGATGTAGGACTCTTTAACACCTTTCAGATAAAGGGAGTTGTACAAGGACAAAGGGAAACAATGTTGATAGATGGTGGGGCTTCTCATAACTTCATTGACATGGCAATGGTAGAGAGGAGGCATATCCCTACAGTTGATTTTGAGGGATTCTTGGTTAAAGTGGTAGGAGGGCGCACTATTGCATGTGACAGGTACATTCCACAAATGAGTTTGGAATTGGGAAGGTACACTTTGATACAAGACTTTTATGTGGTGGACATTCCAGACACGAATGTCATTTTAGGTGTGCAGTGGCTTAGCACCTTGGGGCCAATCACCACTAATTACAAAACCATGGAAATGTCCTTCAACACAAAAGAAGGAAAAAGAGTCACACTTAAAGGGATGACAGGGGATTCTCCTAGAGTGGTGACAACCAAGAAAATGCATGCCATATTTAGGCGATAAGAGATAGTCTTTGCAGTTGAATGCTTCATGATGGAAAAAAATGATGGAACAAACAAACAATATCCTCCAGACATACAAAGGATCCTCCACAAGCATAAATGGGTCTTTGAGCCTATTCCTCCAGGGCAACCACCAGACAGGGGGTTTGAACATATTATAGAATTGGAAGAAGGGGCCAAACTGGTCATCACTACCCCTTATTTACATACTAAGAAGCACAAGGATGGAACCATCAAAGAATTAAGTGCCATCAAAGAATTACTAGACATGGGGCATATCAGACCAAGTTCAATCCCATTCACATTATCATTTGTGTTGGTCAAAAAGAAGGATGGAACCATGCACATGTACATAGATTACAAAGCATTGAATAAGAGAACCATAAAGAACAGATACCCCATTCCCAGAATAGATGAACTATTGGATGAACTGCATGGGGCAATAAACTTCACCAAAATTTATTTGCGCTCTGGATACCATCAAATAAGGACGAGGGAGCAAGACATACACAAGACAACCTTCAGATGTTATTTTGAACACTATGTGTTCTTTGTTATGCCTTTTGGCCTTACCAATGTGCCAACCACCTTTCAATCATGCATGAATCATGTGTTTAACAAGCAACTAAGGAAATATATGATTGTCTTTTTTGATGATTCATTGGTTTATAACAAAACTTGGGAAGAGCATCTCAAACATGTGGACCGCATTTTGAGCATTATGGAGGAGCAGTCTCTATATGCCAAAGAATCAAAATGTGATATTGGAATGACAAAGGTCCTCTACTTGGGACACATTATTGGAACAAAAGGGGTACATGTACATCAAGAGAAGATTCAAGCTATCATTTATTGGCCCACACCCAAAACACTTACATAACTTAAAATTTTTCTTGGCATCTGCAATTACTACAAAAAATTTGTCAAAGGGTTCTCTCAACTCTGCACACCCCTAACTAATCTGATCAGAAAGGGAGCCTTTGACTAGAATGATGAAGCCCAGTCAACATTTGAGAAAATGAAGAAGGTGATGACTAGAATGATGAAGCCCAGTCAACATTTGAGAAAATGAAGAAGGTGATGGGTACTTTTCCTATGTTATCTTTACTTGATTTCTCTCAACCTTTCTTTTTAGAGTGTGATAAATCTGGGGAAGGTGTTGGAGCAATGCTCATGCAAAATAGGCATCCTATTTCCTAAGAGAGCCGAAAATAGAGGGGTATTGAACTGTTATACACCATTTATGACAAAGAAATGTTAGCCATAATGCATTCTTTCGCCAAATTCAGACAATATCTAGTGGGAGCGAAATTTGTGGTCAGGACCGACCATAATAGTCTCAAATAATTCTTTGCGCAGAAGGATCTTAATGAAAGGAAACAAAAGTGGGTAAGCAAAATCCAAGCAAACAAATTTGACATTGAGTATGTCAAAGGGAAAAATAATGTGGTGGAAAATGCCTTATCCAGAAGGCCTTCAACATATTCTATGTCTGAAATATTTGTTGATTGGAAGTCTCTCTTATTGATAGAATACTAAAAGAGCAAATTTATGTGTGAATTGATGGATGGACAGATATAGGCTGACAGGTACAGGAATATGGATGATGTTATTTATTACAAGGGAAGGATTTTTTTTGTTCCAGGATCCTCATTCAAAAGGAAAGTACTTCAAGCATTCCACGATTCTTCCTTAGCAGGTCATCAAGGATTCCTTAAAACATATACACAAATCATGGAAAGGTTTGCTTGGAAGGTCTTGAAGGGAGAGATTATGCTCTATATCAAGGAACATACCCTTTGTCAAAAGAACAAGGATGAACACACACATCCTGGGGGTCTATTACAACCCCTCCCTATTCCTGAGCACAAATGGGAGAGTGTATCTATGGATTTTATCACAGGTCTTCCCAAAACTCAAGGGAAGGATTGCATCTTTGTGGTGGTTGACCATTTGACCAAATTTGTGCACTTCTTTTCTATATCCATGGACTTCAGTGCATCTCAGGTGGCAGACCTATTTTTCAAAGAGGTCTTCAGGTTACATGGGCTACCCAAGAATATAGTAGTGACAGGGACAACAGGTTCATGAGTATCTTTTGGCAGGAGTTGTTTCATCTAGTAGGCACTACTCTAAATCCCAACACTAGCTACCATCCACAGACAGATGGAAAAATTGAGATTATGAACAAGTGGGTGGAGGGGTATCTCCGCAATTATGTATCGGGGAAGCAAAAATCATGGATCAGATGGATTTATTTAGGAGAATATTGGTACAACACTACTCATCATATGTCTATTGGCATGTCTCCTTTTAAAGCTTTATACAGTTATGAACCCCTCACCTTCATTGAGATTGTAATTGGAGACAACACAGCTCCTTTAGCTAAACAATGGATACAAGAGAGCTAAGACATTCTCAAGGAACTCAAAGATCATTTGCACAAGGAACATAATCATAAAAAATTATATGTTGATAAACACAGGGTGGAACACACATTTGAGGTTGGGGACTTGGTGTACTTGAGACTATAACCATACATACAATCATCCCTTAAGATTAAAGGTGCATAAAATCTAAAACCGAGTTTATATGGTCCATATAGAGTGAAAAGGAAAGTCTTGTTAGTGGCATATGAGTTAGAACTACCCCAAGGAAGCAAAATTCACAATGTCTTCCATGTATCTTGCTTGAAAAAGAGCCTCGGGACAACATGCCGTAGCTAATGATGAACTACCACCTATTGATGAGGAGGGGCACTTGATCTTGATACCAAAAGAGATTTTGGAAGTAAGGGAGAAATAACTAAGAAACATGAGCATCAAGGAATATTTGGGTAAATGGAAAAATCTACCTATAGAAGATGCCTCTTGGGAGAATGAATAGGTGATACCACATGCATGTTCATGATTGCTTGTGAGCAATCAATTTCTAGTAGGGGAGACTGTAATGTTCCCCTCTCCTTGACAACAACAAGCATCACCTTCTTTAGATCGTGGTTGAATTCCTCAATTCTTGTTGTTGCAGGTTGCCTCCACTTACCATATTCCTTTTCTCAATCCCTTAATTGTACCTCCTGGTCAAAATATCAAAACCATTATCTTAAGGATTTTCATGAGCCCAAGAAATACTTTGAACCATGACCAGGAAACATTTAAGTGGAATCAACCTTCTCCACTTGAAGGCGGTCACTACCTAATCATTTGTGCACCCTATGTTGCAATGGCATAAATGAATAACATGTACGATTCTATCTCACTCAAATCAAACATGAAAATTTCATTTCACCCTACTCTCTACAAGTTCAAACACCTGATTAGTGTGATCATATATATCATGCCCCCATTGAATAGTTTATGGTATCTACCTAAACACATAAAAACAAGTAAGAATTACTCATTCCAACAAATGGAACAATTAAAGTAAAACTCCCATAATTCCAACATGTAAAGGAAATGGAATATGAAACCTCTATGGAAACAAGTAAGAATTACTCATTCCAACAAATGGAACAATTAAAGTAAAACTCCCATAATTCCAACATGTAAAGGAAATGGAATATGAAACCTCTATGGACATGGTTGGGAACATTACAGTTGGACATGCACTTAGTATACTTGTTGGATAACTTGGTTGAGGAGGACTCGGTGTATCTAACTTGTTGTAGCTCACAAAAGAGTTATGCGCAGAGCTTGAGTGAAGAGGTGTAGTTTGGTTGTAGTAGGTGCGGTGTGATCAAATCATCGTGGCCAAGGCAAGGCAGTGCTGGAGTGACTTGGGTGCACCAAGTCGTCGCAAATTTTTTTGGGCAAATTGCAGTTTCATAACATGTCTTCCTCTCTTCACAATATCTACCAGCATAGTGGTTTAGGCTTGTGCAGATATATTGTAGGTCACATATTCAGATCTAGTATGGGTAATGTTTTTTGTTCTTGGCCTTCACAATTCTTAGCCTCCTTTGGGTCAATGTACCCTTACTAGCCATGTTCGAGCTCTTCTCTCACGTGGGAAATCTACCATAAAAATCAAATCGTGGCCTACTCTGGTCACAATTCTCAAAGCATCACCTTCTTTAGATCGTGGTTGAATTCCTCAATTCTTGTTGTTGCAGGTTGCCTCCACTTACCATATTCATTTTCTCAATCCCTTAATTGTACCTCCTAAATGATACACAATGGTCAAAATATCAAAACCATTATCTTAGAGATTTTTAGGAGCCCAAGAAATACTTTGAACCATGATCAGGAAGCATTTAAGTGGAATCAACCTTCTCTACTTGAAAGCGGTCACTACTTAATCATTTGTGCACTCTATGTTGAAATGGCATAAATGAATAACATGTACGATTCTATCTCACTCAAATCAAACATGAAAATGTCATTTCACCCTGCTCTCTATAAGTTCAAACACCTGATCAGTGTGATCATATATCTCATGCTCATTAAATAGTTTACAGTATCTAAACACATAAAAACAAGTAAGAATTACGCATTCCAACAAATGGAACAATTAAAGTAAAACTCCCATAATTCCAACATATAAAAGAAATGGAATATGAAACCTCTATGAACTCAAACAAGTAAGAATTACTCATTCCAACAAATGGAACAATTAAAGTAAAACTCCCATAATTCCAACATGTAAAGGAAATGGAATATGAAACCTCTATGGGCTCCATGTTTGCCACGGTTTAAACCTGGGCCTTTAGCCCAATGGAAATGAATCACCCCAGTCAAGATTCAAGATGTGCGTGCATACCTTTATCATTTAAAGCATAATATACAGTCGTGTGCCTTTCTCATGATCATCTATCTTAATATAAAGGATTGAATTTTTCATCGATGTTATAAAGGATTGCATCTATGATCATATATCTTAATATAATATTGCATCGATGTTATAAAGGATTGAATTTTTCATGCATCATCCTCTGATGTCATTCATGCATGTTCACTCGTATTTATATATTGATTCAGACGTTCATCTCCATGGCAGTAGTCTAAACGTCTCTCTACTGCAGGACTCTCATTTCTATTTTTCTTCAGTTAATTTCGTTCACTGGTACAGCGCAGAGCCAACTATCAGAACTCATTCTTTCCATTTCGTCTGCTCTAGAATCGTTTTATAGATCATGTATTTTGTTTCTCTATTCGAGTCCTAGTAAGTGCACATTTGCTTTGAGGATTGAGGGGTTTTCTAAACGTTTTTCATTTTGGTATTTTGTTGTGGTATTTTTTGTTGGAATTGGGTGATATAAATTTAGGTGAAATGCCAATTTTTTTGTTATTTAAATTGTATTTTTTATTATTTTTGTTGTGGTATTTTTGTTGAAATTGGGTTATATAAATTTAGGTGAAATGACAATTTTTTTTTTATTTAAGTTGTATTTTTGCATGTAAATTCAGAAAAATCCTTAATCATTTTGATTATACAGATTTAATCATTCAAATCTACATAGACAATAATTTCTCACAAAATTTTGGACAAAATTAAAAAGATAATATACCTAAACAGGCAAAATTAGAATTTCTATCTGGAACAAATTTATCATTAAGAAGCATTATGCTGCTCATTCAATTTTCGTGTGAAGAACCATCCTGTTGAACTTGATAGGAAATCTCCACCACCCTTGATAAGAATTTTCATATGAAGAACCACCCTGTTGATAGGAAATTTCCATTATGTGGCAATGAAGGTGCGGGATAGAGAAAATATGTGTAGCATAGATTTTGTCTTTGGGTTGGGAGGCTTGGTAGGAAATAGAAATGGTCTAAAATCAGGAAGGCTCGTTATCATGTGTCACGCGTCCACCGAACCTGGTATAAAATCAGGAAGACGGTCTTTGGAAGAAGAGGTTGAGAAGAGCCCGTGGATTAAAATTGTGTGGAGTCGAATAAAGTGGAAAATGCACGAGTTGAAGTTCATCAAGTTGCAATTAGCTGTGGTTGAGAGGATTCCAAAAATTAGTGCCATATAATCTTCCAGAGGAAGAGGTGAATATAAACCTTGCTCCTTGGATATTTTTTTATCGTCTCTCAAGGGATTTGAAGCGTTAGCTAATCACAAAGTAAGTGGGTCCTATAACGATCCTTATGGATGATTAAGTTGTGCCAGAGAAGATAAGATTAGATAATATGATTTTATTAATTTCCACAAATAATCATGTAATAGCTCAATGGCATTTGATATTATAAACAGTGGCTACTGATTAGTATGAGTGTCTAAAACTCTCCAAATCCAAACGGTCTTGGTAGACTGATAGTAGAGAAGAGTAATATTTCATTGTAGTACCCAGATAGGAATATTCACTCATATATAGTTTGTGGTATTTGTTTGCGTGGTTCGAATCTTTTTCTGACTGTCTAATTTTACGTACAGGGTTTAAACAGAGTAAAAATGGCTGTTGCAACAAATGTCTCTCGCTTTAAAGGAGTGAAAATGGCACCTCCAGATCCAATTCTAGGTGTTTCAGAAGCATTTAAAGCAGATACAAATGATTTGAAGCTGAACCTTGGTGTTGGAGCTTACAGAACAGAAGATCTTCGACCCTATGTGCTCAATGTGGTGAAAAAGGTTACGTTGAATGCTTCTCTTTAAGTAATATACTTCCAGATTCTTCTAAATGATCCAGAAGATAATCTACGTAAATATTATTTTGTCCAGTTATGGAGTTCTCTTGGTTTTAATTTGAACCTTAGCGTACAGCATTTTGAGAGTTATTTACACTGTATTATCAAGAGGAATTCTACTTATACTTGTTTATGTTCTGCAGGCAGAAAATATGATGTTGGAGAAAGGAGAAAATAAAGAGGCATGCATGTGTTTTGTGTGAAGAACCATTGCATCCATAAACTTTATGGGGGTAATCACTTTAAGGTGTTTCACATTTGACATTATCTTGTTTGCTTTGTCTGCAGTATCTTCCTATCGAAGGTTTGGCTGCATTTATTAAAGCTACTGTGGAGTTGTTGCTAGGAGCTGACAATGATGTAACCAAGCAAGGGCGGGTAGGTTCTCCATGAAGTTCTTCTGGAGAGACAGTGGCAAGGAGAGAGAGCATTTTACTTTTAGGTTGTACAATATTTTATCTTATGTAGACAATGCCAGGGAAAGGATATATATGTCTGTATATTTGCTTAACAGAAGGCTGCAAAGATTATTTTATAGTTTTTTTAATTAGTATGTCATTACACCGCTTCTGATCACTAGAGGCTTGACTGGCTGGTCAATCAGGGGTTGTTATATCCCCACTAGGATTCAATTCCCTATAAGAGTATGGTATGGGAGGGTTCAATTCCCCTTAAGGTGTGGTACATTATGCCCCTCAAGTGTGAGGCTGTCATGGTTAGCACATCAGAGTTCAGTTCCTCGTAAATGTGTAGTGTGGCTCAATTCCCCTCGAGTGGCCAGCCCACCAAGGTTCAATTCCCCTTTTGAGTGAGGTACCTTATGCTGCAGTGACAAAGTTCCTACCCCCTGGTAATCATCAGCATTCCCTCAATTACGAGGTTGATTGGGGGCACTAAAAAAGTATTATGGAAGCATTTTTCGAAAGTTTCCATCACATCGCTTCTATAATGTGCACTTTAGGATGAAAGTATTTTGTGCCTTCATATGTTTGAATCAAATTGACAGAATGCTCTGTTGACACCTTTATCCAGGTTGCAACTGTCCAAGGCCTTTCAGGGACCGGTTCTCTTCGCCTCGGTGCTGCCTTTATTCAAAGATATTTTCCTGGAACACAAGTCTTGATTTCTTCTCCAACTTGGGGTAAGTTAGAGATTCTCAGTGAGATGCTGAACTCTGAGTGATGTATTTGGAGTTGCCATGCCTATCTTACAGTTGAACATAATTTGATGCAAAGTAATATTACATCTTTCGAAAGCATTTTGATTCTGGATTGATTTTGACCAGGAAATCATAAGAACATTTTCAATGATGCTGGGGTTCCTTGGTCAGAATACCGTTACTATGATTCTAAAACTGTAGGACTAGACTTTGAAGGGATGCTTGCCGACATTAAGGTAAGACAGTTTTTTTTCCCTGGGTCTTTTCACAGAATTAGATGTTAGGTAAATGCACTGTTAATTTTTTTTATAGTAGAGGAGACTGATAGTTGTTTGACTTCTTGCAGGCTGCACCAAGTGGTTCTTTTGTGTTGCTTCATGGTTGTGCTCACAATCCAACTGGAATTGATCCAACTCCTGATCAGTGGGAGAAGATTGCTGATGTCATTCAGGAAAAGAATCATACTACTTTCTTTGATGTTGCTTATCAGGTTTGTGATGATATGGGGGTTACATTTACAGCTTTCATATTATATGAATTGCCCAGTGTAGATTATTTATGTTCTCCATTTGTATGCATTTTTCTATTTTGACAAGTTCTTTTTTTTCGATTATTTTTTAAGTTTACTGATTTTTCATTTTGAAATCTGGGGGTGGGGCAAATAAAAGAGAAATGTATAATGAAATCTTGATGAATGTAATGGAAGTAACTTTCAGAATTCGATGCATTGAAAGCTTTATTTTTTTTAATGGAAAAAATCCTTTGAAATGGTTGGTAATCCTTTATTGAATACAATTATTTTTATGAAAAAATCTTCCAGAATTTGGATGTTATATTGATTTTACTTTACACTGAAAGAAGCTAGGGGCTCTTCCAACCCAGGTGGGAGAGATGTGTGATTTTATAGTCTTGGAAGCATTTCCAAAATGCCATTCATGGGTTACTGGACTTTATTGTTCATACTATCTTTATGCCAATGGGCATCCATAGTGGCCCTCCTAACCCTGGGTGAATATGCTTGCTTTTTTGGCCTTCTCCTCTCCTCCTCTGTGCATCCTGTCTGTTGTTGTGTGTCTAATAATCCTTTGTGTTGTAATGAATGGACAATTAGTCTGAAAGGGCCACTATTTTTGCAATTTAAATATGAGATTTTTACCTGAATTTGCAGGGATTTGCAAGTGGCAGTCTTGATGAGGATGCATCATCTGTGAGGCTGTTTGTAGCTCGTGGGATGGAAGTTTTTGTTGCTCAATCCTACAGCAAGAACTTGGGTCTCTACGCAGAACGGATAGGAGCTATTAATGTTGTGTGCTCCTCATCGGAAGTTGCCAATAGGTACCACTAATAAACTGGGGATTTTTATTTTTTTCCAGTGGATCTTTTTATTGCTTGGAGATATTCAGCTGCCAGCATTATTTAAATGGAGCGCTAAATGCATTTGTCCATGTACTCTTGGCAGGGTGAAAAGCCAACTTAAAAGGCTTGCTAGACCAATGTACTCGAATCCTCCAGTTCATGGGGCTCAAATTGTGGCAAATGTTGTAGGCAATCCAGTCCTGTTTGATGAATGGAAGTCAGAAATGGAACTTATGTCTGGAAGAATCAAGGGTGTGAGGCAGAGACTCTATGCTAATCTTTCTGCAAAGGATAAGAGTGGGAAAGATTGGTCCTTCGTTCTCAGACAGATTGGCATGTTTTCCTTCACGGGTCTTAACAAGGCTCAGGTAAACAAGTGTTATGTAACTTCCCCCCAATTCAGAATTCCAGCTTTTACATTAGTTCTGGTTTTATTGGTTTTTTTTTTCCCTAATACATGTTCTGGATTCGAACAGAGTGAGAATATGTCAAGTAAGTGGCACATCTACATGACAAAGGATGGGCGTATCTCCTTGGCTGGGCTGTCTTTATCCAAATGCGAGTATCTCGCAGATGCCATAATTGACTCCTACTACAATGTCAGTTAAACAACAAGAATGTATCAATAAAATCAACTTAGAAAACATTTTTAATCTTGAAACACCTGACGTCACATTTGGTTGTTGATGTCTTACGCAATCTCACGATCATGCATTCCACAAAATTGTGTCTGGTTTACCGATCTTTCAATGTTTATCTTTGTTATATAAAGGTCGACATTGGCCGCCACATGTTTGGCAGAGTATTTTGCAAGCAGTTTCTGCGTTCTACAATTGCTATCCTTCTATTGTGCTAATGTAGTAACATTTTAACTCACGGAATATGAGCCTGGTTTTTGAAATCTACAGAATTGCTGTTTAATTGCTAGGCATGTTATAGTATCAAAATTTGGTAATAATATGCTTTCATCAAATTGCTCGGCATGCTTCTTATGCATCTTAATTTAGATTTATATTGTGGTACAAATTGTATATCAATCATTTTAACTTGTGTTAATACTATTTTAGTTTTGTAGTTTTGAAAGTAAAGATTGATTTCATGCCATGTAATTACAGCATTTTTATTATATTGTATGTGTATTTGATCTGAATTGGATGTCACTCAAGAATTTTTTTTTTAATAAACATTTAATTATTTTTGGTAAAGTTGCGAAAATGTTCAATATTCTCTTGGAAGTTGAAACCAACCATTATGATGGTTGGCTTTCCAAGGCAGCCCATTAAAAATGAAGATTGTGATGAGGAAGAGGAGGGAATTCAACAAAGAGGAGGAAATGAAGAAGGGCACTAGCAGATATGAGAGCTCAAAGAAGCACTTTGCTTGATGATCGAAGAAGACATTGAGTCTATCCCATGATGACTGAAGATTATTCTTGAGCCATCGCCATCTGCAAATTCCCCGCGAGTGAGTAACAATGCACTAAATTTGTGTATAGTTCACCCTTTTGTAATCAATTTCCTGCTTAATAAAAATCCCCTAGAACTAGGTTTTCCCATTTGGATTTCTAGTGTAAATGAATCTTTGTTGTCCCATGGTGTTAATAACTATTGGGGAGCACTTTTGATGGATAAGTCTTATGCTTGGTTAATAACTATTGGGGAGCACTTTTGATGGATAAGTCTTATGCTTGGAGTTTCTATGATGGGGCATGTCAAGGGCTAGCGCATACATGTAGTTTGGGTTTTGTTTTATTTTTATTAGATTCTCATTTCTTCAGTGCAAAGGCTTATTTTGGAAACTGAACAAATAATGTGGGGGAATACAAGGCATTACTTTTCCTTATAAAATCTGCACTTAACAAAGAAATTATCGGGCTTCAGATTTTTGGGGATTCTTCTCTCACTATAAATTGGATGCAGGATTGGCTTCAAGTCCATAGTACTGGTTTATCCCCATTGGCTAAGCATTTAAAGGAGATTTCAAGGCAATTATGGGAGGTATCTTTCAAGCATGTCTACAAGGAGTTCAATGTTCAAGTTGATACCCTTTCTAAAGATGGCTTACAATTGATAGAAAATCAAATCATTGAAGATGAATATGAGGAGGGCCTTTTAGTCTCCTCTAAGTCCACTAATGTTTTTGAGCTTTAATTTTTTACTATGGGTGGGTTTCATTGTAATTTTTTGGCAGGCTTTGATTTGGTTACTCGATAGGTGTTTTGATGAAATGTAATGTAAGTCCTTTGGACATGTCAATTT
>CBVK0101731030.1:0-16909 GCA_900067695.1 Picea abies | reverse complement strand
AGCCAAGTCTCTCACGGAAGTACTCGAACTTCGTCCTAGCAAGCGGTTTGGTGAAGATATCTGCAATTTTCTCATGTGTAAGAAGGTACGGCACGTGTACTTCTTTCCTCTGCACCATGTCTCTGATATAATGATATTTTATCTCAATGTGTTTCGATTTATCGTGAAACACAGGATTCTCAGAGAGCTTCACACAGCTCTAGTTATCACAATGAATAATGGTAGAATCCATCTCATGATCAAATAAATATGTAAGGAGCTTACGAAGCCACACTGCTTCGTGGACTGCCACACTCAACACGATGTACTTTGCTTCTGCAGTACTCAAAGCCATAAAGATCTGTTTCTTGCTGGACCAGGAAACCATGGCAGACCCCAAATGTAAAACAACAACCGGATGTGCTCTTCTGGTCCACTGCGCTCCCAGCTCTGCATCCGCATATCCCTGCAATCTCATGTCTACACTGGAGGCATGTCTCAAGCCATATCCAATTATGCCTTGTAGATATCTCAATACATGCTTTGTTGCTATCTAGTGAGTCTGTCTCGGCTGACTCATAAACTAACTAAGTGCATTCACTGCATAGCATATATCAGGTCTAGTGTTAACCAGATACATCAATGATCCAATCAACTGTCGGTATAAATGTGGATCAATCTCGCCTGAATCAGTAGAAGCCTCGTTCATTTTCTTCAAATCCATCACCATTGGTGTAGGCATGGATTTGCAGTCTGTCATACCGAACTTCTTCAATATCTCCACTGTATATTTTCCTTGACTCAGGAAAATCTCATCAATCCTCTGCCATACTTCTAGTCCCAAGAAGTAGTGCATCATACCCAGATCTTTCATCTCGAATTCAAAAGTCAATGCTTGTTTGCATTTAGCAATAAGTCTTTATGAACCGATGAGGAATAAGTCATCAGCGTACAAGACCAAGATCATGCACTCGTCTCCAACAATATGATAATATAGGTTTGGATCAAAAACACTCTTGCTGAAGCCCAAACTCATCAGAAATCCATCCATCTTCTCGTACCAAGCACGAGGTGCCTGCTTTAGTCCATACAGGGCTTTCTTCAACCTGCACATAAGAGATTTCTCGTCATGTATCACGAATCCCTCTGGCTGCTCAATGTAAACTTCTTCCTCAATCTCACCATTGAGAAAGGTTGAGTTTACATCCATCTGATGTAGTTTCCAACCCATGGATGCAGCTAGTGCAATGATAGTACGGATGGAAGTGTAATGGGATACAGGAGCAAATGTCTCCTCATAATCAATTCCCTCCACCTCTGAGAATCCTCTGGCTACAAATCTCGCTTTGTATTTCTTGACACTTCCATCAACTGCATGCTTGATCTTATAGATCCACTTGGAGGTCACTACAGACTTCCCTTCTGGTCTCGGAACAATATCCCACACATCATTCTTCATGATGGACTAATACTCTTTTGTCATGGCATCTTGCCATACTTGCTGACCTGTTGTTTCTCCATGACAAGAAGGCTCAGTATCAATGATGTGGCTCATGGCTAAAACATAGCTCAAAAATCTCTTTGGTTTCTTGCTTTCTTGAAATGTGCCTCGAGGAGCTGCATGTCCCTCTGCCTCCTACAGAGTTTGTCGAGCCCAGGCAGGCCTTTTATGGCCTACTGCAATGTCTCTAGGAACATCAACTGAGCAACTGGATCAACTGGATCGACTGGATCAATGGTTGTCTCCCTCTGAACTGTTGAAGGGGAGAATGTATTGTCTCTTCCTTCTTCTCAAATAGTTTGACTTCCTCTGAGTCAAGTGATTCCCTTTGAACTCGAAAGGATGAACATCTTCCTTTTCCTGTGTTGCTAACCTGGAGACATCTCATGTCTTCTCGGGTCCTCTACTGACTCTACAGTACTTTGATGGCTTCCCGTACTAGGATAATAACCAAGATGGCCTCCCGTAGGGATAACAACCAAAATAGCCCCCTGTACTAGGATAATAATCAACCAAGAAAATTTGGACTCCCGTACCAGGGATAATGGTCTAAGTCATGAGGACTCCCATACCAGGGATAATACCCTTCATTATCAAAATGCAAGCAACTATAGGGTAATGATTAAATCAAATAAGAAATGTAGTACAAAACTTACCTTAGTCTATAGTTATGCTCAATCTTGCTTTTGGTCCTATTGAGAAAGGCTCAAAAGAAGAAAGCCTCATCTCTCATGTCTTCATCTCTCTGAGGTGGGTCTGGATCAATGTTAGCAGTGGAGGCATGTTGTCTTCCTCTCTTCCTGGTAGGACAATTTCTCACAAAGTGTCCATACTTGTCACATATGAAACACTGGATCTTTGATTTGTCTTTTCTATGATCATAACTTGAAGTTGATGAAGTCTTATCGCCTTTGAATGCTTCACTGAAGCTTCTTCTATTTCTTCCTCATTTCTTTGTATGAAAGGCAAGAGCATGATTATCATCATGAGGGGAGTCTTCCACTCCTCTGGCTATAAGTATGATTTCCTCTTGGGTGCAGTCTGTCCATAGGCAATCAAAAGTAATAGTTCTGCTCTACCACTGATACTTTGAAGAAATGGTTCCCAATGTCTTGGACGAGCATTGAGAGTGGTTAAGACAAGTGCTCTGTCTGATATGATTTCTCCAATGGCACCTAGTTGATCTCTAATCTCTGAAATCTTCATGAAGAAGATAGAAACGGTGTCAGCTTTTGTCATCTTGATATTTTGAAGCTAGCCCTTCAATGTAAGAGCTCTGAGGGTGTTGTTACTCTCAAACATATTCTTCAATGCTTCATACATCTCACGAGCTATCTTTAGGTTGGCAATACGAGGTAGGAGATGATCTCTGACTAAGTAGATGATTATCTTCCTTGCCTTGACGTCATCTTCCTTCCACTCTTCTTTCTCTTCATCAGTAGTTGTCTCTAGTAAAGCCTTTTGTATCACACTCAATAGGTCATCCTCTTTGAGGGTGATCTGTAGTCTTGACTTGCAAGAATTGAAGTTGCTTGATCCATCAAGCCTATCTTCCACCAAGGTTCTGTTCCTCATGGTTTGCAGATTCTTCCACAAACCCTTAGCAATTAGGCTATGAAACCTAACGGCTAGGCTAGGCTAGCAATCTTAGGTTTCGTTGGGCTTATGACTGCCAACAATAAGCCTTGAAGGTTAGAAGAACACTGGTAAGCTTGAAAGCTTCTTCAATGAGCCACAGAAACCCTAAAACCGAAATTTCTGCAGAAAATTGTGAAACCCTAGGGCCAAAAATCCAAAATTATCAAAAATGCAATTTGAAAGTTGTTGGAGGTGTGTTGAAGGAGGCCGTACACTCCTATGCAATTTTTAGCACCAACGCTCAAGTATAAAGTGTTGAAACCACCGATTAAGAGAGGGTCGTACCTTTTTCTGGAAACCCTAGGAGGGCCATACAGTTCTGCAGAAGAGAGGACGGCTTTCTTGAAGGCTTGTGCAATGGCTTCTTCAAGACCTATGCTCTGAAACCATGTTGAATTTTGACTATGCTAGGCTCAAGCATGAGGTTTATTTCATTTTAGCATGTACTTGAACCATAAACAAATGCAGCTACACCATACACAAGTGCTGCAATAACCAAGATCACGAGAAGAATTACCATGCACAAGAACACAAGAAATATCCTAGGAAACCCTTCTACTGAAGGGAAGAAAACCCAACAATCCTTTGCTATATTCTCAAGAGAAGATCCCCCAACCATAAAACCCTAATGCACACAAGAGGGTGCTTCTACAACCTTGAAACTTGCACCCAAGAGAGGTGTGCACTTCAGCCCTAAAATGTACTTGCTGAAATTCCGAAATTACTTGTGTGAGTGTGTTTCCTCAATGGGGAAATCACCTTTATTTATACTAGACTAGACATAGCAAAAGGTATGTCTGTTGGCACAACAGGGCCGACCTCAATGACTTAGAAATATAATTAATTATAACAATAAACCTTAATTATCTTTCACATATGGTGGGACCGACTTGTACCCTTTACATCACAATTAGGGTTACAAGTAAATCTTAGACTTAGACAATATAGCAAGGGATCCACGCGTTCACTAGTGCTCAGCCACTAGGGACGCGTCCACCTGTGTGTAGAAATTTCTAGGTCCTATCAACTGTCTTCTTGGTCTGTCTTTGACCAAGCTAAGAGACTAAGTTTTCTGCTGTCATAAGTTTTAATTTCTGTTGTTTTATAACAGCCAACTGATGTTTTTGTTTTGCTGATTTGTTATGGTTGTTATCTCTGTTTGGGTGCTCTTGCAAGTAGTTTTTATGTTAGGAAAAATACATACATGCTTCCAAATAATAACAACACACCTAAACTATCTTTTCTGCTGAAATATGGACAGATCTAAGAGCTAATAAACAGCCACTAAAATGCATGTGTAGACACAGGTATTTTTGGTCACATGACCCTGGATAAAACCCCCCCGAGGAAAACCAGTTTAGAGATATGATGTATATATGAGGTAGAGCTAATATCTTTTACAGTAAACAAAATACAATAAGAACCTGGTACAATAGCAACTCCAGAATGAAGAAGATATCCAAGCTCAAACTGCCAGATGCACAAATAGATGGTGCGCCCCCTCTGAAACTGCCAGATCTGCTCCAGAAATCCACTGAGATGCCAGAATGTAAAACCCCTTCACAGGAATGATCCTCCTGCTGCTGTGGTCACTCTGCAATTGACATCAAGGAAAACTAATGGCTAGAAATCCCTCTAGGTGACAAATAGCCTGCCAAAGCCATGCGCTCTCCTCTGCTGAAGAATCCCTCCAATAAAATAAGTATGCAAGCTGCCTCAAGCTGCCATAGAAGAAAGCTAGCGGCCTGCCCTTCCTCACCTCATGCACAAAACCTCATGCTCATAGCTCTAAAGCTCCTCCTCTCACAAGCAAAAGCCTCCTAGAACAATGCGCCCCTCCTTTGGCCTTTTGCCCCTCTTTAGGCAAGAATAGGGAAACCTAGATTTGGATGGATGAGATCATCCCAAATCAAAGGATGAGATCACTCCACATTAATCTAATCTGAAAACCCACTTTTGGGTTAATTCCCTAAGTCTACTCATGTCTCCTCAAAATCACCAAAAAGGTAATTTAATGTTCACTTTTGCCAAAAGTGACATAATGCACTTTAACCAAAGTCAAAGTACAAATAGACATAAAAGTACTAGGACAAAGTGCCAAATAACTTTCCCGCATGTGCTAAGGAGTGAAAACACATGGGGAACACCTCCTCAGGTACTAAACTCAACAAGATAAAAGGTGAAGTTAACTATATGCTTTAATATATTAACTTTGTTTTTGAAATTAAACATTAATTAATTTTATGCTATAATTAACTTTATATTTAAAAGCATATGTATTGAAATATATATTTAATATGCTTTAATATTTTAACTTTACCTTTAATATGTACTGAAATTAAACATTAATTAACTTTACCTTTAATATATTTTAAAATATTTAAGAGCCTATGCATTAAAGTTTATAATAGCCGTCAATCTGGGACCTTGTTGGGAGGGTAGGGAATTGCGTAATTTCCTGGTTGTAGACAGAGCATTTGAGCGCTCACCCCATAAATGAATAAATGAAGCCCCTTTGATTGATTCTCTACCGGCCCATGGATGAATTGCTACTAGGACGAGGTGAAGATGATGAACCACATTTATAATTTTCTGTGTGTATACCCTTACCATGAAATAAAAATCTGAGAAAATCCATTTATTATTGCTGTAGTTTAAACGTTTTGCTTTTTTGCTTTTGTTTTGGAGTTTTTTTGTTTAATTTTGCTCGAAATTTGGTTAGAAAATGTTAGATCTGCATATTTGAGTAATTAAGTTTGTATAATCCAAGTGTCCTAGAGATTTTTCAACAAGCTGAATCCATTTATGCATTCAAAATGCAATTTAAACAACAAAAAATTGTGATTTCATCCAAATTTATGTCACTAAATTCCAACAAAAAAACCAAAACATAAAACAATTAGACAACACCTTTATTATCACAAGCTGACCTTTAACATTTAACATTTACCATCGATACAAATCCTGAGCGGATCCCAGCAAATCCAGCCCCAGGGGTGACGAATCCGGTAACATAGTATATTCATTCCGGAATCAGAACCTTTCCTCTTTGATATCATGTTAAAAAGTTAAATACACGAATACAAGTGAATGTGAAATATATGAAATCTTATTCAATGGGGTCATTTGACACAATGAGGGATCCCCTTTTACTTTAAGTAGATAGTTGTGCTACCAAACCAGTTTATTAACTAATGCCAACTTATAATTAATGACTCGATATTAAAGTCACTTTAATTATAATGTGACTTTATTAGTACCTGCCGAAGGCTTATACTATAGTGTTCAGTTTTTCGTTGACTCTGTATTACTTTGCTTTGAATTTTGAATATTTTTATGTTTTCTAAAGTTTATGCAATAGTTTAGATTTTTTTAAATTAAATAATAAATTTATTATTATTTATTTATATTATTATTGGATAAAAAGTTTGAAGGTCTTATTGCTCAACCTTTACTAACCTACGGCCAATTTCTATCATCATTACTTTGCCAATGAATAAATACGGTGAAGGCCTTACTGCCAACCTGACAAGGCCTGAGTGCCAACTTCCTGCTTCACGTCCAAATTTAATATTTCTGCTTCATTCACGGGTAAGAAAATTGAATTCAATACAATTTCAGTACTATGCCTCTACTCAACTAAACTCGGCAGGTACTAAGCTACTATGTAGCCTTGTTACATTGCACTTTAGTATCGGAGTGTTAATACTCCAACATTTCTTAGGTCCTATCATGTTTTGAATATTCTTGAAATATGCTTCAAGGCATCACACCCAAGTGTTCAGCTTCATGCCATTGAAGGAGAAATCGAACTTTTGAAAAGAAAATTTTGTTTCAAACTGAAAAGAGGGATGGTTGATTGGAATAGTGTTAAATTTATAGCAACTGCAAGAGCCATTCTCCGGGAGGATGGCAAAGACCCTAGCTGAGGTCTAGGGCCACCAGTGCACTCCTGGGGTACTTGGTCTGGGACCAAACAGTTAGTGCCATGGCAAAAGACCCTTCTTAGGGCCCCCAGTATATGACTAGGGTTCTTAGTCTGAGACTAAGCAGCTAAAACCCCTAGATATGTCTAGGGCCCCTGGAAATGTCCAGGGTACCCACGCCTGAGACATGGGTTGATCCATGGTCTTGTACCATGGTGGAAAAGACCCTTGTGAGGGCCCCCAGTATACGACTAGGGTTCTTGGTGAAGAACCAAGCAATAAAGACCCCTGAGAGGGCCCCCAGTATACGACTGGGGTTCTTGGTCTAGGACCAAGCAGTTAAAGTCCCTAGATAAGCCTAGGGCCCCTAGAAATGTCCAGGGTACCCATGCATACGGCATGGGTTGATCCTTGGTCTCTGACCTTGGTGGATAAGACCCCAGAAAAAGTTCTGGGGCTACTTGATCCTCTATCAAGTATTTTGATGGTACATGACCTTCCTTGAAGAAGGACATAACCACATGAGGGATAAGTCCCATATGCAGTGATGATAAAGTAATAGGTTCACCATGTTAAAAGAAGAAATGAGTATTGCCACCTAGCTAACCCTCTTTTACCCTTGCATGTGTTGGTTTGGGGTTTTGTTGTTTTATTCAAGGGTTAAAATAAAGTTAAAATTAAAATGTTTATTATAACATGTTTTAATTTTAAATTTAAACATGTTATTTTAATTGTTTTATCTTAACCCTTGCCCTAGCCTAAAAGTATAAATACAACCCTACCCCTCTCACTTTACACAGATTATATTATTCACTTATTGCCTAAGTGTGTGGATCTCTCCTAGCTACGGCTCCTCAGCTGTTGTCTTCATTTGCGGCCCTCCTTGGTGAACTCCTGCTGTGTGCGGCCTCCTCTTGTTGCTGTGGGTGACCTCTAGCCGCGGCCTCTTTGTTTTCTAGCAGCGGCCTGTTTCTTTGGGTGTAGAGTGTGTGACCTCCTCTCCCGTTTGTTGCTGTTTGGTGTGGCTACTAGGTGTGGCCCCTTTCATTGTTGCAGGGTTAATTTTTGGGTGTAGAGGGTGCAGCCTTCTCTCCCTTTGTTGCCGTTTGGTGTGGCTGCTAGGTGTGGCCCCTTTCTATTGTTGCAGGCTGAGATTTATGGGTGCGGCCCTTCTCCTGTTCTGCTGTGTGAGGTCACTAGGGTGCGGCCCCCCTTGGTTGTGTTAATTGCATAGGGTGCTACCCTTCACAAGGTTGAGTTGCAGCCTCCTCCTATCTGCTGTCTGGAGTATTTAGGTTTGCAGTCACCCCTTTTGTTTGCCATCTGAAATGGCAAAACTGCAACCTCTATCACAGCTGTTTGGTAAATGTTGTTCACTTCTTAGCTGTGTTAAAACCCTAGGGTACAGCCTCCTATACCCTGCTGAATTCAAGTTCATACACAGTCACCTTGTATAGAGTTTTTTGGGTTGAGGGTTTGTTCCTGTGAGGGTTTCTAGTTCTATCCTTTGTGGCAAGAAAATTCCTTCATTTTTGGTAAAGAGATCCAACCTATAAGATGGATCTAAGAACTGAACCTTTGTCTGAGAATAATTCAAATGGTTCTACATCTCTTGTGGTTGCTGTGACTTCTTCAAAGGTAAAGTTTTCAAGGCTAGGTAAGTTATCTACTAATCACCTTCAGATCTGAACTTTGTTCTTGACTTCAGTACTTTTGATCTATATAGATTTGTTTATTAGCATTGACAGTTTGTGGATCTTGATCTATATAGATTTGTTTATCAGCATTGACAGTCTGTGGATTTTGATCTACATAGATTTGTGTACCAGCATTGACAACTAGTAGATCCGAACTGTGTATTAAGTTTACCTCTCTGTTTCTACAGTTTGATTGATGGTTTAATGATCAGATCGGTTTTGAGTCTAGATCTGTATGTCTTTATCTAAGCTGAGTTTAGATCTGTATGTCTTTATTTAAGTTGAGTTTAGATCTGTAATACAGTCTTACTCTTCAGATCTCCTAGATCGTACAAGTAGTGGAGATTGATGTCTAAACTCTAGATCTAGTTGTTTTACTCATTAAATTTTAAAAGATATTACTGTTATGCTTTACTACACAAATTCCAACAAATAGCAGTAGGGATTTGTTGTGTGTCATGTTGTTTGTTGTTGTATGAACAGGTTTTGAAGGCTCATAATCTATTGGAACATGGTCATCATGTCCTGCATATCTCAGCCTGAAATTTGTTTGGAGTCTGACACTGGAGGTCAAGTTCAGCGGCAAGGAACCGCTGCTACTCTTGTATCTGCTCCGCAAGAAACTATATGAGGTTGTTGAGTTCCTGAGGACATTGAGGATCTTGGGAGGATTGTGTCCTTGTAAACCATGAACAAAGTTGACAGACTAACCAAAGAAAGCAGATCTACAAGAAAACTCTTCGGATCTTCTATAGCTAGTGAAACAATAACCGGGATTTGAATTTTTTTTAATTATATGATGGAAATAACTGAATCTGCAAGGATTTTTG
Source organism: Picea abies (assembly GCA_900067695.1). Lineage (NCBI taxonomy): Eukaryota > Viridiplantae > Streptophyta > Pinopsida > Pinales > Pinaceae > Picea > Picea abies. The sequence goes on along the minus strand of CBVK0101731030.1, from coordinate 7,338 downwards.
CTTAAAAGAAGGAAAAATATGTTTAAAGTGTAAAAACTATCTCCCTACAAATTTCAGCTCAAACCAGAAATTTCGATTTTTCGTATGTATCACTCTGTCATCAAAAGTGTCGTATGGCAGCATAATTTGGAGTCTGGACCTGCTGAAGAACAAAAAGTTGACATCCACCATGATACCTTTCTGACCAAATGGACAACTTTAATTCTGGCACATTTCCCGAGGTCATACAAAAACGTTGTATGGAGGATGATTTGGGTTCTGTTGCAGAAATACAGAATGAGGTCTTCTGTCTGGAAAATTTTCAGGCCAAACAGAGAAGGTTAGGTTTAGCATGATTCCCAAAGCTAAATTTCAGGTAGGTTTTAAAGCCAAATTTTGGACCAAAATCAAGGTGGGTACGAGCCCAAATCGTTAAGCTTTGATACCAAATCGTTAAGTTTTGATACCAATTGATATGTGGACAGTTAGAGAAAGGCAACAATATGCATGAATGAAGAAAGAAAAACTAAGAGAAGAATCCACATACGAACAAGGAAAGAGAAATAGCCACAATTGTACAATTGATATGTGGACAGTTAGAGAAAGGCAACAATATGCTCGAATGAAGAAAGAAAAACTAAGAGAAGAATCCACATACGAACAAGGCAAGAGAAATAGCCACAATTGTACAGTGGAATGCATTAAGTACTTATTAAAACACCAATTCCAAAATTGGAAATGATGGGTCAACCAATGGAGTGGTTAATGGAGCAAGTAGTGGAGAGATTGATGAAGTGATGGGTGGAGTTATTGGTGAGTTATTAATTACAGTTTGCATCTTTAATTTAGGATTTACAAATAGAAATATACAATCTAGTACATTGCCTTAACACCTACTAATTCCCACCATTTCCTCCCCTTAGTTGGATATAGGCTTATGCATAGCCCCTAGGTCTCACCGGTAAACCTTCAACCAAGGTTTAAGTTTGTATTTATTTCCATTTAGATGTTACAACTTATATGAAACAATAAAGGGCATCTTTTGCTCCAACGTTCATGGAATTCCTCACACCCTTTTAAATAAATAACATCTAGTATATGCCATCTGAGAAAACGAGGTATTTTTAAGATTGGCCAGATGGTAGTTTGTACTTCCAACTCAGTGACAATGTCATGGGGGCTGCCCTTTGGTAGTATGACATATACTCAATGAACAAGGAAGGTCTAAAAATAGGGCGTGGTAGATCTGGTTTCATTTTTGATGAATAACAGAGCAATTAGTTAATCTTAAATGTTAAATGATATTCCTTTCTGTATTACTGTAACAACCCTCACCATTACTTGAACAGATTAAACCTACCTTTAATTCATCCCTACGCACGAAATGTTGCTGGTCACCACGAATCCTGTACAGAAAATGAACAAACTCAGCATTTGCATGAAGTTAGCAAAGACTTAATATATATGAATTAAAGCGATAAACATAATTATACAAAGGTGAACGTGTTTAAGCTTGCTGCATCCTTTAGCATTTATAAAAAAATTTCAACAGGAGAAAAACAATATCTTGATCTAGTCTTCTAACTAACTCTTCAATAAGAAAATAAAATCAAAATGTCTTTCTCGTATAAATTTCTGTAACCACAACAAAATATCTATTGTTAGAGACTTAAAGTTACAAAAATTGTCGCCTGCTTCACTCAAATGAAACAAAGAAAGTGGAAGGGTATAGAGTATAAAGCCTACTTTTTCTGTGCACTAATAAAGGGAATTGCTTAAGATGCTGCTTTGACAAACAGACAATCTTGCCGAACATTATTTAATAAATCGACGTATCTCTTGGAAAGATAAGATGGCCAGCAGATGATGTTACTGAAGGTTGCAGTACTATTACTAAGAAAACCAGACAGATTCTTTCTTCATGACCACCTTTGCATGGAAATGTCTTCTCTAATCTTCTTTCTCCTTTTCCACAAATGTGTAGCTTAATGTCATCTGTTATTACTTCTCCAAAAGCTGTTATTATATTCCATCCTTTATTTATAGTCATCATAATTACATTTCTTGAGCATTTTAAGCTTGGTACTTTTAAAATAAAGTAGTATTTTATCAATTTTCAGTTTGTGTTGAAGTTTTTACATCAATATTTGGATTCAAAATGAAAAAAAAAAATAACTACATTGTCAAATTTCCCTTATCTATCCGCAAATAAACATCTGACTTTTACATTATTCATTCAGAAAATAGAAATATAACTTGTCACAGCAGGCAGCCCATATAATGATTATCATATTATATATATAGCTTTGAGTAAGGAAGATCATAAATTAAAATAACTTCATTATCTATGGAAAATTCTTCCGTATAGCAAAGGCATCTGTCCTAGTCTCGAAGAGTTTTCTTCAACATTCTTTCAACAATTGAACAAGTTGAGCATTGGCCCAAGGTATTAACTCAACTGGTTGTTGTCAATGTTGTTGGGCATTTGGCTAGTTCCATGCTAGCTAGTGCCCAGTTCAAATCCCCATGGGTTAAGCACACTAGTCTACGCCTATGGGTTTACTAGGAATGCTATCCACGAATGTGGGAAGCATCCCTGAGTTTCCTTGTGAGGTTTTCCTTGGAAAAAAAATTGAACAAGTTGAACATATGCAATATTAGATTTTGAAAGTAAACCAGTAACTAGCCATATGCGTGTATAGGAGCAAGAAAAAATGAAGGACCTTCAATAGATCAACCAGGGAACAAAATAATTCACAGCCGAATCCCCAAAATATGGTAGCATCCATGGCCACATTAGATGGGTAAGTTGGCAGTGCACAACCTTCCGAGGAGAGAGAACTTAAGCGTAAGATGTAGAGAAAGAAAAGTCTTCATCTTCCATTGAAGGCAATTTGTACATGTACTCGGGTCTTATCGATATGTTTACAATGTCCACTTTGTACACATTGTTTTAGTGTTTAGATACTTTCTCAGTCCTGATGGTTCCTCCTGCCCTAGTTATTTACTATTCTGCTAAATGTAATTCAAGTTCCATTGACCTGTTTTGGTCATCTGTGGACATTAATATAATTTATTTCTTTCTTTCTTTTTTCATTTCATGACCATAAAATTAGAATCAACCTACTCATCAAAGGTTGTACAATTTAAAAAGGGTTTGTTAAGTTTAGCATTGGAGGAACCAACAAAGTCTCTCTTTCAGTTGCACATTGGGTGAAACAAGTGGTGCAGCAGCAACCAATGGTGCATGTTGTAGCAGCAACAAAGGGTGTGGGTATGCAGCAGTAGGATGATTGCCAAAAGAAGGATGTGTGACACCAGTGCTTGTACAACCAATCTAGATCCCCTTAACCCTAGATCTATCAAGCACCGAGAGAGATCAAAGTTTTGTGAGTGGCAAACCTTTTTTAGAGTGCAGAAATTTGAGGAAGGTTTCCACTTCCAAGGATTTGATCCTCTCTATGCTTGATAAATCTGGCGCTAAGATGAATCTAGAGTCTAGACTAATGTTATTTCATTTTTGGTTCACGTCATCAAATCCTAAGGAAAATGAACCGAAAATGAAATAACTAGTAAGATAATCTAGAATCTCTGTCCAACCTAAGGAATATTTTGCAGTTCCCCTAAATGGGAGATAGATTATGATGTGCAGAAAAAATTAAAAGAGAATGTCTGATGTCACTGAATAGGTCCACAGATAAAAATCAAATCCTACTCTACCCCCGCTGAATGTAACTTTATGACAAATTGAGAATGGAATAATCAATAGACTCTGTCATGTCTGAAAGAATCTATTATAAGATTTAGGGAAATTAAAGGCTATTTTGACTCGTACACTTTATAGATTGTCGATGGCATCGGGAAAATGTATTCTGAATAGATTTCTATTAAAGCCCAAGAATACATCTACATGCATCCAGCATATATGTAGGGGTATTTGCATATATGTGAAATTTGTTAAACAATGGTCTATCTCTTAAGTAAAGTGTGATAAGACACAAGGGAAGACTAGTAACATCTGAGAACCATAGTTAGAGTGTTGTATCCCCCGTGTAATTAATGAGAACTTGGACATGAATAAAAGAGGTAACATTAATCTATGAAGAAGTCCCCCACTCAGATTCTACCAAAGAGCTGGACACCACATCAGAAAGGGTCCCATGGGTGGCCACTAGTAGTGTTAGCTAAGATAGCTGTATGTTGGTCTTGATGCTTCCCTAAGATGCAGCAAAGGACAAGAGATGCACTGGCAATCATGAAGCTACCAATTATGTTTCAAACATGCATCCTCTCTATTTATCGTTAAATTAAACATCGGCATTATCACATAACTACACATGCTTTGAATTAATTGATTGAATCTAATTTCTCTCATCTAAAGGCTATATATGTTAAGTTTTAACCAATTTATACACTAAAGCAATCGATGGATAAAACTCAACTGCTCTAGAGGAAATGCTGAATAGATCAGACAATTATACAGCCAATACAAAGACAACAAAAATAAATTGGGGACAGATAACATAAAAAAGGCTAACATACGTGTCAAGTATTAACCGCTCGTATGCCTCGGGAATGGCAATGCCCTGGTAACGTTGTTGATATGACAGATCTAACTCACTTTGTGTTGTAGACATTTCCAGTCCAGGTTTCTTCACCTACAAAAAATTGACAACGATTTGCATCAGATTGTGAACAACTACTGCAAAAAGTCCCTAATAGTTTAAAACCACTAAAAGTCATCAATTGGATAAGTTAAAAAACATGCAACTGATTTAATATGTTGATTGACTTATACGAAGGTCACTATAAGACTGCAGCAAGTAATACTAGTGTACAAATTCTTGCATGACAGCTTAGTATCAAATCTGGGAACAAAGATCTAAAATCTTCTGAACCTTGAAAACCCTGTCCTTTTCAGATATATAATACAACACAACACACAAAGAGATGAAGTTCTCCATGGTGCAACTGTTCTTCTTAATTAGATGAACACTGGATCATGAATATGAAAAAATATTGAGAGTTTCTTATCATTTTGTCTTCCCCTACCTTTCGAGACATGCTTAGCGTTAGCTTTCAGGTTACTCTGCAAGTGGCCACACCACGTTTGGGGGTGCTTCATGAGATTTGGGGTACATGGTGTATGTTATGCTCCAAGATGGTTCGAGATGGATTGACACATGGGAGATGGTCTCTGATGGATTTGCACATTGAAAATAGCTTGCTCAGTGGTTGTTTGACCTCAGTTGGGTGCTTTCTTGGTATTTTTCCCTAAGGCGTTGGAGTTCTCTTGATAAATTGGGGGATTGTCCTTCATGATAGCCACATGGAGAGGTTTGCTTGCATGGAGAACACCCTACTTGGGAGGAGAAGCGTTGTGCATCTTGGAGGAGGGCATCAATCCCAAGACAACATGGAGTAGCTTGGATCCCTATATGGAGGCTACGAGTTGGCTTAGGGATGTCTGGATTGCGACAATGTTGATTCAAGGGGAGTGGACCCAGTGGAGTACATTACTTCGAAGGAGTGATGGATTTTGTGTGGGCTTGTAACGGAGGGGTGTGGACACACCTTGTGTAGCTACATCATCTTGGAGCCCTTATTGTGTACAACATCAGCCTGGAGAATGACATGTGTACCCTTGGAGTGGAGCACTTCACTTGTGTAGGCCTGCAAGTGTTTATTGTAGGTTTCTTGTAAGGACATGGGCCCACATTGTATTGCTGGCCTCTCTTACCTCCNNNNCTCATCATATTCATCCATATCTCATTATGCTTATCACTCGTGTTAGAGATGTGATCAAGTGGAGTGCACTAATCATCTTCTCTCTTAGATCTTTATTTATACTTGGTCTCTCTCTCTTGGAGTCACTAGGGTTTCTTGATCTTCTGGGAGCATCTTGAAGTCTAGGGTTAGGGTTTNNNNTAGGGTTTCTTGATCTTCTGGGAGCATCTTGAAGTCTAGGGTTAGGGTTTCTTGATCTTCTGGGAGCATCTTGAAGTCTAGGGTTAGGGTTTCATCCCTTGGAGAATTGAGATTAAGGTTTTGAAATGCAACCCTAGGGTGTATTTGGTGAAGGAGAAGAGGAGACGTCTTGCCTTGGAGGACTTGTTTGAGTGATTCATGCATGTTGGATCTCCTTGGTTGAGCTAGGGTTTTCTTGGTTTTCCCTAAATAGGGCTTTGGAGAGGTAGTGGATTGTACTAGCCTTGTGATAAGGCTATGGTATGTACAACTTCATCTTATGCATTTTAATGAAGTTTTCAGCTATCCAATACTTGTGTGAATTACAGATTTGATTTTCAGCCATCTATGTCCTTCATGGTTTATAATTTACAGCTATATGTGTCTTGCTGATTTGACATAAGTAAAGGATAATTATGTTAAGTGATTTAACATTGTAATTGAAGAAGATAATGGCTGTTTTACTCCTGTTATTACTGCTGTAAATGAGAGTTTTCAGTTCTGGTTTATCATTTATGCATGATAAGATTGCCCTAGAGGGCTGAAACTTATTGGAACACTTTGGCATTTTCTCTAATTGGATTGCCTAGAAGATTGGGGTGTTAAGGATTGAAATATTATAATCTTTCGCTGCTGTTTTGTTCTATATTTCACAACAGCCCTAAGAATGAAAAATTCACAGGTTTAAGATCCAGGAAACCTCTAGTAAAGATGTGAAATTTCTGTTTTGCATTAAAATCCTAGATAGCAGAAATTTCCACACTCAGTCCACAATGATAAGAATATTTTTTAGTAATTTTTTAGGAAAAATGGGTGGATTTTTTAAACATTGCAGAAAGTTTATCTACATGAGGCTTTTATATAACCTTGACAGTTCAACATAAAAAGTAACTTCCTCTTAACCAAGTTAAGAGGATCCTTTTCTGGAATATATTCAATTAGTTAAAACTGAAAATCGTGGGAGCTATGCATTTAAATTTGTCCCAATGTACATAAACATGTGCCACTCCCTTTTCTTATTGAGCCCAACTATAGTGGGAGTGTACTGGGGTAAAATGAGATAACAAGACATAAGTGGCTTGATCCTTCATTGTCAACTGTGAAAATGAAAAGTAAATAATATATCCCCATTTTCTTACATCTGATAAAATTTGAAAGACAAAAAGAACATACCATCAACTTCATGTACATCGCCTCTGATGGCTGCAATCGTATCACAAATTCGTTTCTTCCATGCTTGTTGCCTGTTAAAAAACACACACTTTCACAGTTAAGAAATATCACTTCATAACAGAGGTAAATTGCGCTTAGTATATACTTCTCCTCACATATCATGCTACAATCTTATAATACTTAGATTCTTATTAACATCCTTGCATGCAAACTTTGAAT
>CBVK0101731028.1:0-23549 GCA_900067695.1 Picea abies | reverse complement strand
CATTAATAAACTGCTCCAAGTGGCCGCGTTGGTTGGGGTTGTGGATGTTTCCCCGTAGGGGTTTTACCATGTGAAAACATCGGTGTGTTGATCTTTGATATGGTTATGTGAGTGGTTACTGAAGGTGTTCGTCCTCTGTTGGAATACCTACGTTTTCGAACAAGAAGTTGCAGGAGAGGGAAGAGTGGAAGTCCCTAATGGAAGTTTTGATAATGTCTTACATGTTCCAAATCTTTCTATAAATCTTCTCTTAGTTTATTAGATCACTCAAACAGGTAAAAGGGTTTAATTTACATCATATTCAATTACTTTACTTAACATGAATGACAGTTCCATTATTGCAATTGGTGAGGTAGATCACAAATCACGGTTGTATAAATTCACTAAGTTTATTGACTATGAATCCTCTTTGCTACTTACACATGATAATGATAGTAGTAGAGTATGGAATGAGATTATTGGTCATTTAAACTTTAGGTACATGCAACGAATTTCCAAGCAAGGAATGGTCAAAGGCTTTCCATAAATTCAATTTTCTGAAGGGATTTGTGAAGGATTCATTCTTGGCAAGCATCTTGAAGAGAAATTTGAAAAGGGGAAGGCAAGGAGAGCCTTCTCTTCCTTGGATCTTGTTCACAGTGATCTCATGGGTCCATTTCCACATCCATCCCTCAACAAAGCAAGGTACATTCTTACATTTATTGATTATTACTCACACTATACTTGGGTTTATTTTCTTAGAAGTTTTTGAGTATCTCAAAGACTTTAAAGCTCTAGTAGAGACACAAACTAGGAAGAAAATAAAGATCCTTCGTACAAAAAATGGGGGGGAGTATGTCAACAAAGATGTTCAGACTCTTTGTCACAAAGCTGGTATCCAGTTGCAACACATAGTTCTATACACTCCATAACATAATGGATTTGATGAAAGGAAGAACAAGTCTCTTAAGGAGATAATTAGTTGCATGTTGCATGAAAGATCACTTCCTTCCAAGCTTTGAGTTGAGGCACTTAACTATGCTACTTACATACAAAACAAATCACCTCACAGATTTGTTGAGTATATAACACCTTTTAAGGCTTGGACAGGTGACAAACCAAATGTCACACACTTTTGCATCTTTGGATCTAGAGCATGGGCCCATATTCCTTCTAAAAAGAGTAAAGACTTAGATCCACAGAGCACACCTTGCATCTTTGTGGGATATCAAGATGATGTGAAGGGGTACATATTGATTGATCCATCTACAGATCGGATAATAATTGAGCATACTATTCAGTTTGAGGAGAGTCCTTTGCATGCACTTCTAGTGCAACATGAAGAGACTATTGTGCTTCCATCAGTTTCAGACATCATAGATGATGATTCCACACACTTAGATGCTACATATTTAGACATATATTCAAACTATTTTGTACATGCAAATGAGCAGGTAGTACAACCAAATGAGGAGACAACGTTGGAGCTTCAAGAAATTCCCAAGTGGGCACAATCCACACTTTAGGCAGTAGGCAACCTTGCCAGGGATCCATTCGATTCGAGGAGGACTCGATCTTAGCATGTGGATCCTTCTCATGTACTTTCATATTTTGAATCAAGGATGCCCATGCATTTCTATGTGGTTCAACCTTCTGATACACATACCTACAATGAGGCTGGTGACAATCCACTATGGGAAGAAGCCATGCAGGAGGAGAATGACTCTCTCCTAGAGAATCAGATTTTGGATCTGGTTCCACTTCCACCAAGGAGGAAACTTTTTAGATGCAAATGGGTCTACAGGACCAAGAGAGAAACATATGTTCAGGTGAGGAGGTACAAGGCCATATTAGTTGAAAAATTATTTCCACAGATTCATGGGATAGATTATGATGAGACCTTTGCTCCTATAGAAAAGATGCACTCCATTCACTTGGCTCTAGCCATTGCAGTAGCCAAAGGATGGGAAGTTCACCAAATGGATTTGAAGAATGATTTTCTTCATGGTGACCTTTCAAAGGAGATCTACATGGAGCAACCAAAGGGGTTCATTCATAACTCATCTTTAGTATGCAGACTGAAGAAGTCTCTCTATGGCCTAAAGTAGGAACCTAGAGCATGGTATGAAAATATGGATTCTTACTTGCTTTCACATGATTTTGTTAGATGTAAATCTGATTCGAATGTTTACATGTTGAGGACTATTAACTCTGTGATGATATTAGTACTCTATGTTAATGATCTTTTGATCACTGGTAGCTATGCTTCAACCATTTCTTTGGTCAAAGATATTTTGCATGATATGTTATCTATGATGGACATGGGTCCACTACACCTCTTTCTTGGTCTGGATATCGGTCAGGATTATTTTGAAATCAAAATTTGTCAGGCTAAGTATGTCAGGGATATTCTGTATAGATTCCACATGAAAGACTGTAAGTCTGTACCTACACCTTTCTTATCTGGGATCAGACTTGAGGATGGCGGGGATACATCATTAGTGGACAACACTTTGTATCGACAGTTGGTGGGGAGTCTTTTGTATCTCACCCACACCTACCCAGATATATCATATGTGGTAGGAGAAGTTTCCAGATACATGAAGGAACTCCATGATCTGCACTGGAGGGATACCAAGCGCATTCTTAGATATGTTTAGGGCACCATGAGTTATGGGATTCACTATGTAGTTGGTTGTGCATTAGATCTCATAGGATTCATATATTCATATTGGGCTGGTGATAACACATATCACAAGTCCATGTCTAAGTACACTCTTAGTTTGGAGTCAGGCCCAATTTGTTGGTCAAGTAAGAAGAAATCAAACATTTCTTTATCTTCCACAGAGGCTGCGTATAGAGGAGTAGTCAATTGTGTCATTCAAACACTTTGGCTTCAACACTTCCTTATCGGGCTTGGTATCTAGTTTCACTGTCTAACTATCATATGGTGTGAAAATTAGAGTACACTGAGATTTTGTAGAGATCTAGTACAACAACAGAGAACCAAACACATTGAGGTCCACATGCATTTCATCAGAGATTTAGTACATGAGAGCATCATTAATTTACAGTTATGTCCTTCCTCTAAACAGACTACTGACATATTCACCAAGACATTCACTGAGAAGAAGTTTTATACTAATATGGCCTAGTTATCGGGACTCATTTTTTACTCCATAGTGATTTTCAGGGGGGGTGTTGGAGAAATTTCTATTTTCGGCACACTCGTTCAATGGGAGTAACACTAGTTCAGTGGGAGTAACATTAGTTTAGTGGGAGTTAACTGACTAGTTTTATTTTAGACTTTCTAATCTTAGACCATCATTATTATGCATGCATTCCTAATTATAAGATGTCATTGCCTATATGAGTGAACATCACTCATTCATTGATAATATCATAATATACATTGATTCTCATTCTTCATTGTGTATCTCTCTTCCTTTTCTTGATAATCTTTGTTTGTGTATGATTTAGCTAGGTCTCATGTGCAGGTTTTCATGAAACACTGATAGGGGGAAGAAGGAAGAAGAAAGAGCCCAAAAATCTACTTCCTCTCTGAGTTCAACCTCCTTGCGCACTATGTGAAAGAGATGGACACCCCACTAATATATGTCTTACTCTTCCTAAGTTATGTAATCTGATCCAACTCCCTCGAGAAACCACATTGCTCACCACTTCACCAAGTACATCTAGTACTACTACAACGTCCTCCACTACATGCAGTAAAGGGTTGCGAACCAAATTCGTTTGTGCCATTTATTCAGAATATGGCCACTACACTCGACATTTCCCATCTATACCTTAGTTTTTCCAAACTCTAGTGGCAGTATGCCAAACCTTTCAGCAAGAACCCTCTCCACCACCACTTTTTGGTACTCACATCACTGAAATTTGTTATGTCTCATCTTCAGTCCCTGAACAAATGAGATTCCCTTGCACTCTCTGTGACTCACTTTCTGACTTCACATACTGATGTCATTTGATTTTTGCATACCTAGGTCATCATTAAAACCTTGTTCAACCACATCCAACCACCTCAGCACCGATACTACACTCTCTATATAGTTTCATTATTTCCTCCTTGAACCTGAGTCACTTCCCATACCACCATGGTTCACAAATCGACTGTCTGAGGACATTCCCCGAAATCCTCCCAATTCTACAGTAAATTTCCCATAGGAAATATTGCCCCCTACCACAGTTCATCACCCAAAGTGTCTAAACATTTGGTTTATGAAAAGTGATCCATCACGCCCTATATGTAATATCTCCTCTACATCTTCACCACTTGAGGACAATAACAATTTGAAAATCACCCTTGTCACCTCCCTAGATCCCCTATATTTTCACCTTTTCCACTGTGACGAAGATATACTGGAGCAAATCACTACCTCCGATTTCCCATGGAATTGGCTCCATCATCGAGCACTTTTTGTCTCATAGGAAGCCTTTCACCCTCCTAGCCAAGCCTTTGTATGTGCAATTGAAACCAAGGATTTTATTCCTTCAAGTTATATAGACTGGTTCAACAAATGCTTTTGAAGAAGGCTACATGGCCAATATAGCCCCCACCAGCCATATATAGTCCCTTTTGCCAAACTTCCACACTGAGTTACAGGAGCCCAAAGCCTCTGTTTCCTGATTTGTTATCAGTCGCAAGATCATGGTCCCACCATCTACATAGTCACATTCCCTGGGTCATGATTTGAACTTGGCCCCCGGGGGAGCATTTTTCTCACATCACGTCCAAGTACGTGTGCTTATGTTCAAAATTAGTAGATAGTTATTATATTCTCTTTATCATCATATATTGTTCATGTTGGGTATTTGGTGTTTATGTGTCCAGGTACTTGGTCATCACAAATGATGCAACCCCTTCATGTATATGTTAGACACTAGCATGTAATTATTCCCTCTGAAAATTGATTCCATCTCCTAGTTACACCCTCTGATGTTCCCCTTTAGGGTCCTTACATTCAACTCTACAGTACCATCACCTCTGCTGCATTTTGGTACTATCACAGGGTAGCACTCTCCCCCACATGATTTGTCCCATTCATAGTTCCCCTTAGCAACTCGACACTCATGTTGTTTTCACCCCTTAGGGATGGGATTACCTATAGTCTTATTCACTTCCGAGAATAATCCACATACTTCTTCTCATCATATTACTAGCTGTCAAAATGGATTCTTAGGTTATCTCATCTTGGTTCTATTGAATGGACCTTCACAGTATCATTATCCCTCCATCTCATCCACCATCAGTTTTCCCATTTGCATATTTCCCTCCATTTATTTACCTCATACAGAAACCCACCCATGCATCCCCCACCCTCCATCAATTCTCATCGCAACTTGTGCCCCCACAAGCCAAGCCATCTTGCACTGGGGCACCTGTTTTTGTATATGTACACTCATCCAAAATTATTCTTTATTTATTTGGTAATTTTAAAAAGCCTTTGTTTCCAACATTTACTTAGATTTTTGTCATCACCCTTGATGACCTTATTTTTAGGGATGATTTTACGGGCTAAATTTCACTCATGGGCTAATTTTCCAAGGTTTTCCCCAAAACAAGATTCACTATTCTAAAAACGATTTGCCCAAATTCTATAGGATAAAATTATTTTACCTTAAAAATCGCCAAATTTTATACAAACTATATAAAATCCTTAGAAATTTGAATATTTTTACAAAAATATAACCAAACATTTATAGTTGGCATATGAAGGATTAGTAAGATTCGCCAAGGTTTCTACATTTTAAAATAAAAGGTTTCTACATTTTAAAATAATTTTCCATCCTTAAAATCATCCATGATTCTTTTTCCCAGAAACACATCCCATGTCGCCCTTGGTTGGGGCATCCACTCTCCTTTTTTATTTTCGACATCATTCATGACCCTCGAGTATCCCAAAATCCATGTACCCATGATCTCCGAGTTTTTCCACTTTTTCAATCCTCTAGCATAGTTTAACCCCATATTTAGTCATTCCCCTGACACTAGATACAATTTTACGGTTGTCACCAATCCTCCTTCAAAATTAACCAACCAAGGGCAGTCTTGAGTCTCACTGCACCTTGAATTCATCCATGTTACCTATCATTACTTGATCTCATCGCAGTGGATTTAACAATGCCCTTTGCTTCTCAGACTTGCATCTCCCTTTCTGATGACATCAACACAGTTTCTAGAAGGGATACAGTATATTGACTCTCATTACCTTTATAATGAGGAGTCTTGGATGACACTGAGAGAATCATTATTGCTCTTTGATTTTGTTGACCCCCACAACATCCAAATTCAACAAAATCTCATGTTACGGTGGGTCTTACTATGCGACTATTATTGTTGTTTTATACCAGCTGAAGACCTCTTAATTTGTTAGGCCATCAATGCCTACGAGTAATCGACACTTATGAATGTCCTTTCCTCATTTCAGAGTATGTTTACCATTCAGAATTGTCATCTGTCGTTATCAACCACCCTAGAGGGCACTGCAGTTATCTACATCAACATATATCTTTGGTTACTATCTTACATTTTGGTTTACATGAAACGAGCATGGGGCATGCCTGCCTCGTTTGTATACATATTTTATTTTTTCTCCATAGAGAAAGGTTTAAGTCTCACAGGTCACTCTTGCAATTACTCTCATCTCTCTTCATTACAATGACACTCTCAATAGAAGAAACATTGATGTATTTCATCTATACATATGCTCATAACCTCACACATAAGGGGGCATCTGTTATCACTGAAATTTCATCTATAACATTGCACACAAATGGTTACAAAAATACAACAATGCCAACAACAATTAGTTATTTTGCAGCACTAAAATGCATTTCCAAAGGTAAAAACTACACAATTGGGAAAAAATTGACATGCACAAAGTCACTAAAGGAAGCGCGTGCACAGTGCGCAGGCCAACAAAGACCTTAGAGCGCACAATGCACCAAATGCACCATTATGTATGAGAAAATCAGACCACTCATGTGAACGATGCTTTTATGGTTCTTGTCTGCCCCCCAACCACTTATGGACAAGCTCCCAACTTGATTTGACCTCCATATCTAAGAAAAATCCCAATGGGGGGTTGGTCAAGGACCAAAGGGTGCCCTAAAAGGCCCCTTGTTAACACCAAGAACCATTTATATTTTTTCTTGAAGAAATAATATAAATGAAATCAATGGTTTCACTAAGAAACCAAGATCTTCACAGTGTTGTTATGCTGCCTCAATTCTCCCTTGAGAATCATTTTTTCTCATTGGACCATTCAAGCATCATTGCAATAGTCCATTCCACTCACCTCTTGAGGGAATAGGCATTGATTTTCTTCATCGTTTTCCATTTTTCTTCAATTGTAAGAAGAGATATCCATTAAGGAACTCAATATACCTCCCAAGGAGGAAGAGGGGACCCATAAGTCCTCATTTTTCTCTACGGTGTTTTTCCAACTAATATAGTTATCCATTGGTGGAATTATCTTGGTCATTGATTAATTGTTTATGGTTCTAAGTTTCTTATGCATTCTAGTTTTTATTTTATTAGTTGTTTTAGTTTGTTTATTTGTTTATTACATGTGTTTGGCTTGTTTATCCCACTCATAAACTTTTGTATTATCTAGTAGGCCCAACTAGGAATGAAAGTGCCATTATTTTCCTCACCCAAGTGATAAAACATGCACAACATTGGGGATAAGTGGTGTAGTGGGATTCTCAGGGAATTCTCGAGGCAATACTTCTTCAACTGGTGGAACTTTGATGTGGGGAGGGGCCTCTGAGGGAGGGGTAGTGTCTCTGATATGAGTTCCATTAGAAGACATGACACACACTTGTGTTGAAGGGTGTAGGAGGGGTCGTGCTCCATGATATTCTCCCAACAAGGATGGGTCCTTGAAAATGTTGGGGCCCATGTCGATGACCAAATAAGAATCTGCGCTAGTGCAGACAAGGGAAAGAATGTTATCAATGTTGGTTGAATGGTTATCCTCGTAATGTGTAAGTTGGTCGATCGTGACGATTTTCCCATTGTGGGGTAACATCATTGTTCGAAACACAAAAGAGGCTATCACCTTCATAGCATACATGTAACTACGTCTAAACAAGATACTATAATCAAACAGGGTGTCAATAACTTCAATTTTGATGAGGATATTTTTTCCCCTGAGTTCGACGGGGACATTTTGGAATATCCCTTTAGGGGAAGATGGTCGACCGTCATAAGCTTGTAGGGTGATGGCAGATGGTACTAGCTTGGGTGAGCCAAGTTTTTTCCATACTACTTTGGACATGATGCATGTGGATGCACCTTCATTAAAGATACATCAATGTACTGTGATGTTCCATATCTTAGCTGGTATCTAAAAAGATACCAGGGTGGGGAGGCGTGGTTCTCTGCTATCTAGATCAAAGGTGATGAGTCTAGTATCAGCTAGGTCGACTACCTCCAAAGTGGAAAGCAATGATTTATGTTGAGTTGGATAGGTTTGGAGGACCTCCAATACATACATGGATGCAGGAGACTAGGCTAAGTCATTTACCAGACTGTAGTTATGTGCTTCCCTAGCATGAGGGTTATGGACATTTTGTCGTAATGACATACGGGGTATACAAGGATTTGGTTCAGTGTTAAGGTGTGGAATCATCAATGGTGGTCTGGTTGTAGTTGGAGCCATTTTTTAGGTGGTTGGGGTAGATTCAGGGGGAACACCATACTAGCGACTGCATGTTTGCAAAATAATCTCTTCTTCACTCGTAAGGAGGATGTTGCGATCAACCAAATTTCTAGGTTGATTGGGGCTTGGGTTTTGATAGTGCCCCATTTGGGGTGGAACATGGTGTACCTCCTATTGGGTATTCATTACACCTTGGTGTGGAATGGGGTTTTGCAAAATGACCAGAGGTGGTTGTTGCAAGTACTGTTGTGAGGCCTGCTGAGGGGCAGGTGGTGTTGGAGGGCATTGCACATTCATGGATTCTTTCATCCTCTTGAAGTCGACAATTTGGGGGAAATGGTGAGTATAATTTCCATACTCACAAGAAAGAGAACAAGGGAAGTTCATCCAAAAATTTATTTTTTTCTTCCCTGGTCGTTTGTTGTTATTGTTCCCTTGGGGGTTCTGGTTGTCTTGATTCGGGTTTCCCCCAGCAGGATGGTTTTGTTGGGGGTTATTTCCTCCTAGTCCTAGGTTATTATTGTTTTAGTTTTTTCCTTTATTCTTGGAATTATTCAGATGATGGTCCATATTTTTCGTATTCAACTATTCAAAAGCATGAAGTTGTTGAATGGGAGAGGGCTGAAAAAAATTAACGTCGGCATGTGGGTGTCCTTGTGGAGGTGAAACTAGTTGTGGAGAACCAGAAAAGGGAAAGTACAGATTATTTTGAGGGGTCTCACCATATGGAGTATAGGAAGTTGAAGTACGCCCACAAATGTTATGGTTTCATGTAGGGGTTGAGGGTGGACCCACACTTTATTGAGGGACCAAATGCATCTGGGATACCTTTGGAGGTCCCCCCAATGGCTGAGGGGGAAAAAAAGGAAATGGTTATTGGTAAGTGGGGAAAGGGTAATAATATGGCCATCCATAGGGTTGTGGATACTTAGGTGCACCATAACTAGGTGACGATTGGTTGTAAGGGTTGTGGTGCATCAAGGAACCAATCAACCCATCTGCAACGTGAGACATCCTAGGTTTGTCCTGGACAAATTGTATGGGTCTGGGTTCATCAGGTAACATTGTGTACAAGTAACATGATTGAGAATAGATGAGGTCAAATTGTTGGGCCTTGTTTATGGCCTCCTCTTCCATTTGAGGAAAATTGGATGCGACATCCTTGTATATAACATAGACAAGTGATTTGAGAAACCAATCAAGAAGTTGTTCTTTGGTGGTTTACGACGCCAACGCCATTCATGTATGTGAACAAAAATATGGATAGAAATAGTTTTTTTGAACTCAAAGAGAATTTATAATCCAATATCATGATGAATTGGTAGTTGGAAAAAGGACAAAAATGCCTTGGTCAATGATTCAAAGGTCACATGGGACTCTAATTTTTCATTCACATATCATTTGGATGAGGAACCCATGAAATTTCTTTGAAATAACCTTAAGCGGATGGAATCATCCATGATGTTTTTTGAAGAACACCATAAGTGGAAGGTCATAACATGGTTGGCTTGATTATCCCCTGTTTTTCATTCAAAATTTGGAATATCTGAAGGTATTTTGGTAAGCATATTGGGCCAAGTGGAATCATGGAAAATGGGATCATTCATAATGGGATCATGCAAAATGGGATGCCAAGTATGGCATAGGGATATTTGGTGGAGGATTAGTTCCAACCATCATGTGAGTAGCTAGTGGACCTGTTCCTTGAGATAGGTTTGGTGGGCTTATACTTCTCCCTTGAGAATAAGTTTTCCCCCCACCTCCTTATCAAGGAGAACTAGTGGATGAATGGCCTTGGGAATTGGACCCAAGAAAAGTGGAACCAAGTAAATTTGATCGCAAAATAGTAGCACTCATAGGGGTGTGATATGGTTGAGCTGATGAGTTGGAAATACTAGGAAATCCTCCTAGAATAGGAGGAAGATTTTGCAAGCATCTAGAACGATGAGGATTCTGTGGGTCCCCTATGGTTTCTGACTAGCAAAGTGAATGTGTGCAAATGGTGACAAGAGAGAAATAAATGAAATAGATATTTGTATAATTTGGACCTTTCACAATATAGTACAACTCATAATTGCATGTAATCAAATGAACATCATACATAAATCAACTGTAAATAAGGAAACATGTGGATAGGTCGATTTTGTTCGCGTGGGGGAACAAGTAAAAACAAATGCCCGTGCCCTAAAATACGTATCGTCCTTCCTCTCAAATATCACTGGGCCTTACAAAAGCACTTAATAGTGGGGTCTGAAGCCACCGGAAGAGGAACTAGTGAAGGTTGAAATAATCAATTATAATGAGGGGTAGAGGGTGCATATCTCGTAAGAGTTGGTGATATTTCCCAATAGCCACAAAAAATCTGATCAAGGTGTGATTGTAGCCCACAATCACCACCTGGATAGATGTCTTAAATTTTGGTCACTAGGTACCTTGGTCAAAGTGCGACATTTAGAATTTTGACCTTAGAAATGGGTCACGGGTTGGATGCCCTTCCAAGAGTTGGGTGACTCAAGGAGGGATGCACAGAAAAACCAAACACTAGCCTTCAATCCTTCATGGGTATCTCCCTGCCTTATG
This sequence comes from Picea abies, assembly GCA_900067695.1. Classification (NCBI taxonomy): domain Eukaryota; kingdom Viridiplantae; phylum Streptophyta; class Pinopsida; order Pinales; family Pinaceae; genus Picea; species Picea abies. The sequence continues at coordinate 12,303 of CBVK0101731028.1, read as the reverse complement.
GTGTAGGAACACTTGACTTGGAGGATTTGAAAGTTCCCTATTTCTCAACTTCTATGTTTGAAAATGTGAGAACCAGATAACAGGGGATCATTTGAATCCCTACCCCCGAGATCCTACCTAGACTAAAAAATTTCTTTTGGCACCTCCTATGGAGGAAAACTTAGTGAGTTTTTAGAAATTGTTTTAGATGTGGTGGGATGAGAGATTGGGGGTGTGAACCAATCTCGTTTGAATTAATGGGTGTGGATAATTTCCAAAGAAGAAGTGGGGCGCTTCATAATTCCTTTGGAAAAGACATACTTCAACCTCCACTATTCAAAATATAAATTATGTGTGTGAGGAGTGACTTTGTGTGCAAGCAAGTGAGAAAGTGTGCCAAGTTTTTAATAAGTTAGGTATGACATTGCAACATGTGGACTCCCTGTGGTCCTTACACATATTTTTTACCTAGCTTACTATATGTCATTGGTACAACCTTGCGGAATTTTAAAATCCCTAAAGAACTAGCAATGTGTACATATGGGTCCTTTACAAATCCTTTAAACTCCCTAAATGTTGTTTACACTAAGAAATCCTTGAAACTATCCTAGATTGCAAGCATGTGGGAATGTATGGGCCTGTTACTTTGATATTTAAACTTCCCTATATTGTGATGTAAAATAAGAAAGAAATTTTAAGAAACTATCCTAATTTTGAAACATGTGGGCATGTATGGGCCCTTACAAAACTTTATGATGATTTCAAAAAACTAAGAGGAACCCTAGGGGAGTTTTGTCCTCTCCTGAATATTTTTTTTAAGGGAGATGAAATGTCCCTTTAACAACCTTTATGATTCTCAAGATCACACTAGAGTATGAGAGAAGAGCATACTCAAGGGTCAAAGTTAACTTCTAGTCCTAAATTAAGTGAGTTATGTATGATTGCAATAATCTCAACTTAAAATTTTACAAGCCAAACAAGCCATCCATGTGGAAACCAAAGAAAAAGAGGAGAACATTGGTTCTTTTTAACCCCTAAGTACCTATGTTTAGCTAAACTTTCATATGGGAAAGGACTCTAAGTGGAGTGCAGGTGCCTTACAAAGTGCATGAAAGAAAAAATATGAAGGCTAGGGGCCTTCAAGTCATCATAAAAACCCTTACAATTTTAAAAAATTAGAGATATGCATGGGATACAACTCTAACAGGTGTGCACTGGGAACACAATATGAAAAATGCACAGTGAAAAGAAGACTGTGGAACGCACAGTGCGCATCTATGGGTAGGAAAATCTATGCACTTCCTATCACACATTGGGGGAGAAATTTTTGAGTGAAATACTCCTTCCTCAACTATGAATTTTGCCTTTGGTAGGTTGGGCTAGGCCGGTTTTGGTACCTGCAAGACAAATTTATTAAAAAGAAGTGCTCTCTAAGCTCAAATATGGTGGAATTTGATACCTATCCCTAGTATGGTCGCCAATATGTTGTGTTGGTTTTGTCACTTGGGTGAGAAAAATGACAATACTTGCATGTCCAGATGATCCAACTAGACAAGAAATAAGTTTGTGAGTGGTTTAAACAAGACAAACACATGTATAAACAAAGAAATAAAACTAAAACAACTAAGAAATAAAGTTTAGAAAGCATGAGAAAATTAGAACCATAAAATTCAACCAATGAACAACATAATGCTACCAATGGATCAATAGATTAGTAGGAAAAACACCATAGAGAAAAATGAGGACTTATGAGTCCCCTCTTCCTCCTTGGGAGGGATCTTGAGTTCCCTAAAGGAGATCTCTTCATACAATGGAAGAAAATGGAAAATGGTGAAGAACAACAATGCCTATTCCCTCAAGAGGTGAGTGGAATGACCTATTGCAATGCTGCTTGAAGGCTCCAAAGATAAACGATGATTCTCAAGGGAGAATTCTTGCAACATAACAATACAATGAAGATATTGGTTTCTTAGTGCACCAATGGCTCTTATTTATAACATTTATTCAAGGAAAAATGTAATTGGTTGTTGGTGTGAACAAGGGGCCTTTTAGGGTATCCTCTTGTCCTTAACCAACTGTTGGCACATGGGCAGACCCAGGGTTCAAATCCAAGAGCACACCAACAAGCCCTATCTACTGGCCCTTTTGACAACACCCATGGAGTAGATGCAGTCTCACCCAAAGCAACTATGAGGGGGTTGCAGGATAGAGATGCCTACAACTAGGGGAATATCAAGTGGATCTAGTACAACAACAACACAACATGCATCTATCACTTATCAAGCTAGATCTACCCTACACAATTATAGATATGATCTAATACAATAATGAAAATAAAAATATAGCAATGACATAGATCAAACCATCAATCACACACACAACACAATATGTACATGGTTCACCCTCTCTCTAGGGCTATGTCCACAGAACTGTGCTTATGATTTATTAAGGTAAAGCGTACAATTCTTGTCTGTGCTCTCAGATCATAGATCTTCTTTCTTCTTCACTCTTTCTCTCCCCTTCCTGCGCACCCAGCTATAGGACTTGACCTTCACACATAGTTGAAGATCTTACAATACCAGAAGGCTCTCTCTCTCAATACAATAGTATCTCACCACAACAATCGAGCTAGATCAACATCAATATCATACCAACCCGACCCATGTCCTCTTGACCTTTATTTATAAATTAAAATGCTTCACTGACATCCCTAGGCTGAAATCTAGGTGCCAAAACCCTAGATACCAAAACCCTAGGTGTCTAAAACCCTAAGTCAACTTGACTCGTTTTTTCTGGGCTTCGCTAGCCTGTCTTTCCTTTCTTCCTGCGTGGTGCTAACGGTGTATTTTCCCACTTGCTGAGCTATCCTTGATCCATCTTCCTTTCTTATCTGTCATCCTTGATCCTCTCATCCAACGACTTTCTTTTCCATACTTCACTCCATCTTTTCTACTCTTTTTCTCACTTCACCAGAGTAACAATTATTGTTTCTTCCGTAAAGTGTGCATTCCAACATTTCTTCCTTGATCTCTACTTCCTTCCATAACCAAGGTCCAACAGGCCCCCAACACTCACCTGTGACTCATCCCGAGGCAATTTATATCTGATCTATTTGTTTTACTTCGACTTTGGATTGCGTAGTGCATCCTTTTCTTTCTTCTCTATGCCTCCTTCTCCTCCTTGTGCAGACTGTATTTTTTGTGTCTAATACCCAGTTTCAACAGCACCTAGTACCTAGACCCTTTTCTTCTTTCTTTTACTAAGGTCTGTGAGGCAGTTGGTTGTCATAGTACAACTTCAATCGAATCCAATTCACTAATCCTTCCTTCCATTCTCCGTTCAATGTCTTCAGCTGTGTAGCTCCCCCTTTGATAACATAGGTGACCTCATATGGTTTGAGCCAATGCGTTTTGAACTTCATAAGATGTTTGATGAACTTACTGTCATACAAATGTACTAAATTACCTTGCTTGAATGCCTTCTTCTTGATGTTCCTATCATGATAAGCTTTCTCTCATTCCTTTTGAACTTGCTGGTGGAATCCTGCAATGAATCTGTCTTCTTCTAGTTCAACCAACTGTGCAAGTCTCTTGCAAACAACACCAATATCATCCATGTCTGTAAATGTAGCAATTATTAATATTGACACTAAGTATTCCATTGGGACAACAACCTCAAGACCATAAACCAACTTAAAAGGGGTATTCATTGTTAATTTATTGCAAGTGGTTCTATAGGCCCACATTACTGTAGGTACTCTTAAATCCCAGTCGTCCCTATTCACACTGCAAATCTTTGTCAGTGCGGTCTCCAAGATCTTGTTGAATGCTTCAACTGTTCCATTTTCTTATGGATGGTGTTAGCACATAATCATGTATGGGGTACTTTCCTAAAAGAAGTGCCCCCTTGGGTGAAGAAAGAGATTCAGAAAACAATTTTTTTCCAAATTTTAGAGGGTGTGCGCGTCATTTTAGCGAGTAGGCAGTTTTGGATGGCCAAAGATCTGTCTGCCTAGATCTACAACTGAGGTTTCATTCCAGAGCTCCCTCGCCATTCTGCCTTTAACAGAGGGAGGGGAGGGTCCAAAATTGGGCATGTATCTCTCAAATGGTCAAGATTGGGGTGCCTAGATCAACGACGTTCAAGCGATTTCAGACCCCCTTTGCCATTCTACTTCTAATAAGGGGGTGGGGGGGGGGGGGTTCAGAATGGTGTGGTATTGACGTGGGCCCCCTTCCTGTTGTGTCACCTTTTGTACCATTTTATCCCCTGCCATTTGTTCTCCACTTGACCGCGTGACATGGCCCATTTCCTTTGGCCCCTCCTCATCCTTCGACATCTGTCCCACTCCCTTCAACGTCATCCCTTCATAAATAATGTGTCCCCCATTACCTCATCCCTTCATAAATAATGTGTCCCCCATTACCATTATATCCCATCACCCTCACTCCTTCTTCTTTCCATGTGTCTTTCCCCTTTTGTTTCCATGATCACTCCCTTTCCCCTTCCATGCCAAGCCTACCGACTCCTCCTTGCCTACCCTTCGTTTGTATACCTTCATGAGCCCTAGTCTTCGTACTGGCCTCCACACCTTATCCATTAGACCGTTCAGCTGATCCAGGTAGCACCTTGAGAATACCTTCACATCCCAAAGGGAAGATTTGACCATGACTACTCCCGATCCTAACAAATCAGTTATTGAAGTTGTTGGAGGTGGTTAGACATTGTCTCCACCATAAATGGAAAGTCTGACAAAGGATTAAAATCATGTTGATTAATTTGCAGGACAGTCAGGGGTCCGATTGTGTCTATCATAAGTGCATGATCGTTTAGAGTCTTCATGCGCAGACTGCTAGGAGACATGAAGACGCAATGTTTTTAATGCAGTGTCTCATTTTCACTGTTGTTGTTTTGTTTTGAGTATATGTAGGCATTTTCTCCATTTTGTAATCTATCGATTAGGCATTTTCTCCATTTTGTAATCTATCGATGGTTGAGCTAGGATCCCGATTGTAAAGTTTTAACGAAGCACTAGTTGCTCTGGTTATGTATTGTCACTTGAGACTTCTTGCCTTATGAATGTCAGCCTCTTTGCATCTATTTGTTTACACTGTGTTACAAAAGCTTTGAATTGGAGGATCCAGTCAAGTTGCGCTGTTATAGGATGATGTATGTTGGATCACTGTAATAGTTGCATTATTTCTAATCAGTTATGGTATTTTCTCAAGGCTGGATGATTTGGAATTGGAAGATCCATTCAAGTCACCCTTCAGTTCCCCAAAACTCTGAACTGAGAGGATCTTGTATTCTAAGTTTTTCTTCCTCAAGCTGTTGAAAGGCCTGATGTCTAAGGCAGTCTTGCTCACTCATCTCACCAAGTCTTCCATCTGCTCATTTTACAATCAACTCACTGACGGAAGTTAGATCAAGACCTCTTTTTTTTTTTTTACATACCAGACCTGGTTTCCTAAGTTAGAGTGATATCTTCCTGGGTCTCTACCCATTCGATCACCCCATTAAATTTATTCGTGACATAAATTGATGGGTGTTGGGCTATGCTCCTGTCGTAATCCAGAAGTGACTTCTGACGCTAACATTTCTGGTGGTGTTGTTGGGGACAAAGTTGAATATTTTCCCTAGGATTGAATGACAATGATTAACTAATTCTGAAGGTGCATCAGATATCAGAATTATTGAGATTTCTATTATGCACCTGGCGATTCCACTGACGCGACTCCACTGGGGAACCCATAAGAGACTCCATGTTTTTAGCCGTGGCTTCTAGAGGCAGACACACAAGGTCTACTCCTCAGCTATCATTAGATCTACCTGAAGCTTACCCAGAGAAGATTATGAGAAAGGGAAAGTCCTCTGAAGGTGGTACTTCTACTATTAAACCAAGTATTTCTGATGATTTTCATGATTTTATAGAAACTCCAACCCCTTTATTTTGTCCTGTTGTATTACCTTCTATTGGAGTTTCCCGTAGTCTAAATTTTGGGAGTGTTCCTACTGGATTTCCTCCTCCTAGTCTTGAATTAGTAGGAGAAACTCTTATCACTCCCCTCTTCCCCGAGGTGGTACCCTGGTTCAGACCCAACCCCTCTGAATATTCTCCTACCCTGGGTTTTACCACCCCTCCGCCTGTTATTACTGTTGTTGAAGGAAGGAAAATTTATGTTCCTTTTAGCCTACAAGCTTGTTCTCTAGATTTGTTGCAGTTCCCCTCCCATTCTGTAAGCTCATCTTCTATCTTTCCTCTTCAAACCTCATCTCCTTCTGGTTCCCATACACCTGTTGTTCCTATGGATGGCGCTAATCCCCCTCTAAATAGAATGGATTCCATAGTAGCTATCAGATATGCTCCCTTAATCCTATCTCAACCTATGAATCCTCTCCCTACGAGAGATTACCTGAAATATATGCCCAAGTTCACTGGGGAAGAGCACATAACTACAAAAGAACACTTCGCTACTTTCTACAGTTACATAGATAGCCCAAACATTGAAAATGAAGATGTTTGGATGAGAGTCTTCATCTAGAGCCTGGATGGTGAGGTGAGGAAATAGTTTAGGAGAATGGGCCCCAGATCTATTGTTGGGATTGAAGCTCTATATAGTTCTTTCCTGAGGCAGTGGGGAGATAAAAAATATTTTATGTATTATATGACAGAGTTCAAGTCCTTGAATAAAATTGGAGGAGATTCGGTCTCTGACTTCTCCAAAAGATTCAATAAGATGTATAACAAGATCCCTGCTGAGATAAAACCCAAAGAAGCCTCTGCCAAAATTTCTTATGCTAGTGCATTTGACCCTGACTTCTGCCTTCTATTGAGAGAAAGAAGAGATACCTCCCTAGCTCAAATGCAAGATACATCCATAGAGGTGGAATATAATGTATCGATAGTTGACAGATTGAGAAATAAGACTGATGCAGATAGGAGAAAGGGAAGATCTGAAGCCTCAACTTCTAGCCCCTCTGTGCCTCACCCTCAAGTGGATGAATTGACCAAGATAGTGAAGTCTCTGTCCATGGAGATGGAGAAAATGAAGGTGGAGGGGAAGAAAACATACAGAAATCCTAAAAATGCCAAAAACAAAGGAAGCTTCAAGAGGCCAAACAATATTGATCCCCAGACTATGCAAAGAGACCAAAGAGGAAGAGATATAAAAGACCAGAAGATTTAGGCCCCTCTTCAAAATAATTTTGTGGCTGATGAGAAAGAAGGGGAAATAGAAGGGCTTGATCCTGAAATCCACTGCTTCAGAGATACTTCTCCTTTTCCTTATCTCACTCAATCAACATACGAGGAATCTCTCATGGACAGTCAGCTAAATGAACTTAGCAAGGGAGACAAGGCTAGCAGCAGCCAAAGAAAGTATAACCTGAGATCCAAGAAAAAGATAGGAGAACCTGATGTTCCTGAACAATTCACTAGAACAAAGAAACCTACTAATGAAGTAGCAGAAAAAAAAAAAGGTAAGAAGTCCCAACCCCTCTCTCCAATGGTCCATATTCATGTTCCTGAAGTAAGGGAAATCCAAAAGCTTACATCTTCTTTTAACTTTGAGCATGAAATTCAAAAAATTATAATCCATGTGCCCCTCTCCGAACTGATCAAACATGAAGTGTTCAAAAAATGCCTCTTTGAGCTATTACAGTTTGAAGCCTCATGCCTTCCCATAGACTCAATCAATTTGCAAGATGAAAAGCCTTCAGTTATCTTAGGTCCTATGATAGAAGACAGGAATGATTCATCCCCTCCCTTCTACACATCCTTGAACATACATGACAAGGTACTACACAACTGTTTGATGGATTCAAGGGATTTCCACAACCTCATGCCCAAAACTGTCATGGAATAATTAGGAATAGAAGTCACCAGAGCCTATCACAACCTCTATTCCTTTGACTCCAGGAAAGTTCAATGTCTAGGAGTCATCAAAGACCTGGTTGTGACCTTGTTTCAGTTACCCATGAAAAGTGTGGTCATGGACATTGTAGTGGCTGATGTTCCCCCGAAGTTTGGTATGTTGTTATCAAGATCCTGGATAAAATGACTATGGGTAACCCTACAGATGGACCTAACCTATGCTACTATTCTAGTGTTTGGAGGAGAACATAGGAGCCTATACAGAGAAGCCCAACTGGCCTACATAATCAGTGATGAAGCCAATCCTACCAACCATCCTATCTTTTCCCTTGACACTAATTTAGGTTCTAGTTTACTACAACTCACTAATGCTCCTGAGCCTCTTCTAAAACTCAAAAAGCATCCCACCACTTCTCATAAAAAATTTCCCCCCATCACCTGCATCTGTAAAATGTTTTTTGATGGAGCCTCTTCTAGGGAAGGCACTGGTGCCAGAGTATTTTTTGTGTCACCTTTTCAGAAAACTATATCTTTGTCATACAAGCTATAGTTTGAAACAACCAACAATATGGCAGGATATGAAGCTCATGTTCTAGTTTTGAGTGTTGCAAAGGAAATGGGAATTCAAGAGGTAGAAGTGTTCGAAGATGCATAATTGATAGTCTAGTAGATCATAAATTCTTATCAGGCCAAGCATCCTCAACTCAGGAGTTACAAAAATGAGGTATGGGACCTAATCGATAGTTTCTTCTCAAAATTTAACATTTCTTTCGTTCCAAGAGAGAAGCACATAGTGGCAGATTCCTTGGCTACATCAGCAAGCAATTTCAAAGTGCCATTGCCACCAAAATTCATATATGATGTAGATGTAAAATACAGGTCCTCCGTACCTGACAATGTCAAACATTGGAAGGTGTTCAAGGATGATCTTTAGATCAAAAGATTCTTGGAGACCGTTGAAGAATTTTCAGCGATGCATATTGACCAGGACTCTGTTTCTGAAGAAAAGCTTGATGATGGTAATTTTCTGAGTAAGATTGCAGAGCGTGACATTGTCTAGCTGCCTAACAATCATATTCCAAGGGGATTGGTTCCTTTGGAAAGGATTTTTGATAGAAATGATGTGGCATTAAAAGGGAAAATCCCAGATGATGATGCTGATACAACTCAGTGCAACATTGGCATCGAGAATGAGCCCAAGTTTGTTAAATTGTCAAGAAGTCTGACAAAGGAGTAGAGGGATGAATATGCTAAATTATTGAGGGAGTTTGTTGATGTTTTCGCTTGTACCTATCAAGATCTCAAAACTTATGACACTTCTGTTATTGAGAATAAAATCCTATTGAAAAAGGAGGCAAAGCCATTTAGGCAGAAGTTAAGATAGATCAATCCTATGTTGCTGCCTATCATGGAGAGAGAAGTGAAGAAGCTGCTAAATGCCCAGATCATCATGCCATTGAGATATTTAGAGTGGGTGGCCAACTTGGTCCTAGTAAGGAAGAAGGATGGAGAAACCAGACTTTGTGTGGATTTTAGAAACCTAAACAGGAGCTCACGGAAGGACAAGTACCCCTTACCAAAGATGGAACATATATTGCAAAGGGTAACAGGAGCATCCAGGATTTCCATGATTGATGGTTTCTCTAGATACAATCAAATCTCTGTTCTGCCTGAGGACAAGGAAAAGAAAACATTTATCACTCCATGGGGCACCTTCATGTATGCTAAAATGCATTTTGTATTGATGAATGCAGGGGAAATGTTTCAATGTGCCATGGACATAGATTTCATTGGGGAAAAGGATAAGTTTGTGGTCATATATCTAGACGACATTAGAGTATTTTTCAAATCTGATAAAGAACATTGTTGTCATCTCAGGAAGGCTTTTCTAAAATGTAGGAGTTTTGGCCTTTCATTGAATACTAAAAAATCTATGTTTGCCATGAAGGAGGGAAACTTACTGGGCCACCTAGTATTAGTAGGAGTCAAAATTGATCCTAGAAAAGTTGAAGCAATCCAAGCCTTGTCAATCCCTAGATCTAGGAAGGAAGTCCAGTCTTTCCTTGGTAAGATTAATTTTCTATGGAGGTTTGTTTACAACTTTGTTGAGGTGGTAAAAATTATAACAACCATGTTGAGAAAGGAAAATGAAGTGATGTGGACCTCTGAATCTCAAAATTCCTTTGAGCAGATAAAGAAAGCCTTAACTGAAGCTCCTGTGCTTATCAGTCTCAATTACTCAAAGGATTTCCTTATTTTCTCTTTTGCCTCATCTGACACAGTGGTTGTTGTTTTATTACAGACAAACGAAGCCGAGATAGAGCATCTTATTACCTATTTTAGCAGAACACTAACGGATGTCGAGGTCAAGTATAACATTATGGAGAAGTAGGCCTATGCCCTAGTAAAGGCTCTCAAAGCCTTTAGAACCTATGTTTTGTAGTCAAAAATCATTGCCTATGTTCCCTCGGTTGCTGTTAAGGACATTCTTATCCAGCCTAATATAGATGGGAGGAGGAGTAAATGGATAGCCAAGATCCTTGAGTTTGTTTTGGAAATAAGGCCTACCAAATTAATCAAAGGTCAAGGTTTAGCCAAGTTGTTAGCTCAAGCAAATTGCAAATATTTGGGGGTAAGTTTCATCAATGAATGCTCAGAAAATCAACAGGATCAGTTGTCTAATGTAGACACTCAAGAAGAACCCCCATTAGCTCGATGTCCTTGGTATAAGGATGTCATATATTTTCTGCAAGAGTTGCGGCCTCCCGATTGCTAGCAAAGAAACAAGGCAAGAGCTCTGAAGCTCAAAGTAGTCAAATACTGCCTTGTCGATCAAGTTTTATATTGGAAAGATCCCCTGGGGGTGCTTTTAAAATGTATGAATCCACAAGAGGCTGAAAGGATCATTGTTGAATTTCACAATAGCCTATGTGGAGGGCATCATTTATGGAAGACCACAACCTAAAAAATCCTCAGGGCTAGGTACTATTGGCCCACCTTATTCACTGACATCTGTAGAAAGGTCAGAGCCTGCATCAAATGCCAAAGATTCTCAGGAAAGCAATATCTTAAATCTATGCCTTAATACCTGTAGTTGTTTCGGGACCTTATCAACAGTGGGTCCTAGATTTCTTTGGAGAAATACACCCTGCTTCCAGTGGGAAACATAGATGGATCCTGACTGCCAGGGATTTCTTTACTAAGTGGATAGAAGCTATCCCCACTAGGAGTGCTTCCCACAAGATAATCATTGGATTCCTAGAAGACCTCATCACAAGATTCGGCTGCCTAAGAAAGATTGTTACTATTAACACAACCTCTTTCAAGGCTGAACCATTAGCCAAATTCTGTGAGCAATTTGGGATCAAACTGATTCATTCCACCCCATACTATCCCCAAGGAAATGGTCTAGCAGAGTCCTCCAACAAAAGCCTGTTAAGGATAATAAAAAAACTATTGGAGGACAACAAAAAGGCCTAGGATTCAAAGTTGAAAATCGCTCTATGGGTCGATCGAGTGACCACAAAGAGATCTATAGGCATCTCCCCTTTCCAATTAGTCTATGGAGCAGAAGTTGTTTTTCCTTCTCATCTAGCCATTCCGGTAGAAAAATTCCTCCAGGATTATCAGGAGGAGCCTGATGGTATGATCAGAATAATTCATCAACTGGTAGAGGTCCAGCAGGCCAGAGAGTAGGTGATGAACAGAATTCAAGACCATCAAAAGAAGATCAAGCAGGTTTTTGATAAAAAGTTCAAGAAGGAAGATTTCCAGATGGGAGATCTGGTACTGAAATGGGATGCTCCTATGTAAGACAAGGGAAAGCATGGAAAATTTGAAGCCCTATGGGTTGGGCCCTTCAAAATCTCAGAAGTATTTTCAAATAATACCTACAGGTTACAAGATTTGAAGGATCAAGAAGTTGTTAATGGCCCTGTGAATGGGCATTTCCTGAAGAGTTGTTTCTCTTGAGATGCACATGGCTCTTCTGCGGTTGTAAATATTGTTTTTATTTTTATTTTTAATTTTTAAATAATGACTCCATAGCCCAAAAACAAGGCACTGAAGCTACAAAAGATTTCTCTGCAGCCCGCAGGGGGCGTGGCATCCCCCATGGAGCCTAATGTTAGCACCTAATCATGTATGGGGTACTTTCCTTAAAGAAGCGTCCCCTTGGGTGAAGAAAAAGATTTGAAAAACCCATCTTTTCCAAAGTTTAGAGGGTGGGCACGTCATTTTAGCGAGCAGGCAGTTTTGGATGGCCAAAGATCTACCCACCTAGATCTACGACTGAGGTTTCATTCCGAATCCCCCTCACCATTCTGCCTTTAACGGAGGGGGGGGGTCTGGAATTGGGCATGCATCTCTCAAACAATCAATATTGGGGCACCTAGATCAATGACGCTCAAGTGATTCCAAACCCCCTTTTCCATTCTGCTTTTAATAAAAGG
>CBVK0101731026.1:0-23300 GCA_900067695.1 Picea abies | reverse complement strand
CTTCCGATCTCACTCATCTTTGTATGCCTTCAGTCTAACATGCTTGGCCTGAAAGGACTTATTCACCTGCTGAATAATCAAATCTGCATCTCCAAACACCTACAATTTTTTAATGCCCTTCTCCTTGGCTGCATTCATCCCCAAAAGTAGTGCTTCATACTTAGCAATGTTATTAGTCACTTTAAAATCAAGTTTAAAGGACAAATGAGAAGTTTTCTTAGAGGGAGAAATGAATACCACTCTTGCTCCAGCTGACTCCCTAGTGCAAGCACCGTCAAAGAACATGGTCCAGAGATCATCTTCTGTTATTTCTGTGGGCTGAACTATGATCTGATCTGTGGGATTTCGGAGCAGCAATGTATCAGGCAGTGAATCATCAATTTGCAAAATACAAGATCCAATATCTGTGTCGACCGAATAGATAGGATGATTGGATGGATTTTTCTCGTCACTGATAACATATGACAACTGAGATTCCCTGTAAAGTATTTTGTTCACCCCTCCGAAAATAGGGATAGTTGCGTAGGAGAGATCCATTTGAAGAGTACCACCTAATCTCTTCATCCACGATCTCGATAGTAGGCATCCAAATTTTGGAGGTATGTCAGCCACCACTATATCCATCACCATAGTTTTCATTGATGCTTGGGTCAAGGTCACAGCCAAATCCTTAATCATCCTAAGACATTTGACTTTTCGAGAATCAAAAGAAAAAAGGTCATGATAAGACTTGGTGATCTCCAGCCCAAGCTCATCCATGACTGCCTTTGGCATCAAATTGTGCAAAGCACTGGAGTCCAACAAACAATTATGTAGTGTTTTCTCATGAATATTTAAGGAGATGTAAAAGGGAGGACAGCTTTCATCTCTGTCTTCTACCATTTGGCCCAAAGTAATGGTAGGTTTATCATCATAAATGTTGAGGATATCAGCAGAAAGGGATACAGATTGGGGATCTAGAGTTTTAAGAATATCCCTTTTAAACATCTCATTTTTCATCAGCTCAACTAGAGGAATAGGAATCTTAATTTTCTGTATTTCAGCCTCGAAATTAAAATAATATGCAACCTTATCAACAGCTTTATCAGAAACCTTTACCTGATTTGAAGGGGCTTCCTGATTATTTAGTTGTTCAACAGGAGGCTGACTTTCTGGAGTTTGATGCTTGACAGGGGCAGAAATCTTCTTGGGAGGAGCTAATGCTTTCACCTTTGGAGGATTTGCTTGTTGATCCTCTAATGTCTGATCTTTTTGCTTAACAGGGGCAACAGTCTTCTCAGGAGAGGTTGGTGCATCTTGTTGAGCAGCATTAGATTTGGATCGGAGGTTATATCTATTTTTATCTTCTGTTGTGAAAATGCCATCACCAAGAAGATCATCTTCGGTCTGTTCAGTCATCAATGATTCCTCATAGTCATGTTGTGTTAGATAGGATTTCCCTGTCTCTTCTCCAACACAATGAATGTCACCTTCTCCATCTTCTTGATCTTCACCATTATCTTCGTCCATCACAACATTTTGAAGAGGGACCTTTATCCTCTGATCTTCATTAGAATTTATTTTTCTTTGCAGGATCTGAGTTGGCTGATTATTCCTTTTGAAGTTATTTGGATTTTGGTTTGGATTTCTGCCTGTAGAGTCATAAGTGTTTCTTCCCTTCACCAGCTGATTATTTTCGATCTTGAGCTTAGATATCTCAGAGGTTAGAGACTCTAGCATCTTGGCCATTTTATCAAGTTTTGGATCAGCATTTGATGAAGATGAGGCTTCATTCTTTGGTCTTCTCCTATCAGAATCTCCTTTCCGTTTCTGAGAGGCTAGAATATTAGATTCCACCTCAAGGGCAGCATCTTGCATGAGAGATAATGTTGGTGACCTCCTTTCTCTCAACAGTAAACAGAAATATGAATCAAAAGCATCAGAATAGGTGATCTTGGCAGAAGCATCTGATGGTTTAATCTTAGCTGTTATTTTTCCATACATCCGGTTAAACCTCTTAGTGAAGTCAGAGACTGACTCACTACTCTGTTTCCTCAAGTTTCTGAATTCTTTGATGTAGTAAACAAAATCTCTTCTGTCACCCCAATGTTTCAGAAATGTCTCATCCAACTGCTCGATTCCGACAATGGAACCAGCAGGGAGTTCTTTGAACCATTTCCTAGCATGGCCATCTAGGCTTTGGACAAAGACTCGTGTCCACACATCTTCTTGTTCAATATTAAGGTTCTCTGCATAGTTGTAAAAAGCCTCAATATGTTCTTCAGTAGACACATCGCCTTCGCCTGTGAATTTAGGCATATATTTCTGATAGTCTCCCGTTGGCATGGCTGCTACTGGGTTAGGAAATATGAGTGGTGCATACCTAGCAGCTAGGATTTGTTGCATCTTAGTCAAAGGAGGTGGTGCGGCCATGACTATCAGAGGTGGGGAAAATGATATTTTCTTCTTCAAGTCTTCAACACTGGAGGAATACGAAAGAGATGAATCTTCTAAAGGGAAAGAGGTCTGATAAGAGGCTCTGTAAAAAATTGCAAGCTGCCCAGCTAAATTTTCTTCACCCTTAGCAGATAGCTCTTGGAGGAGGTGTTCAACAGCAAGGAGGCTAGTATAAATGTTCAAGTGGTCTTCTTGATGCTGAGAATGGAAAGACTCAAGGGAAGAAGAGTTGTGGCTTCTTTCTAAAGTCTCAGATGTTTTTTCAATCAACTTATAGTCTATCAATTTATCATCACTAGGATTCTTCTATTGATCAAAAAGAGTTTGTTCTTCTACAGTATTTACAGCTATTTTTTCATCAGCGTTCTCTGAAAAGAACTCAAATTTTTCTGTAGTAGATTTTTCAGAACTGAAAAGACAATTACCTTTTGAATTTGAAGTTTGACCTTGAATAGCCTTTCCCTTCCTGAGAATTGATTCTGGATTGGACACTGGTGTGATCGGTGATTCTTGAGGATTTTCCCTAGTACTGATCATCTTAGGAGCCAGGATGAACTCGTGGAGTCTCCAGATAGATGATTACAACCAACTGAAAATGTCTAATCTTTGTCTATCATCAAAGATCAGCTCTGTGTCGTATCCCAAGAGAGCAGAGCTTGAATTTTGTCTCCCCGGCAACGGTGCCAATTTGTTATCACTCCAAGAAACTCCTTAGGGTTGTAGGATAAGGATGCTTTGTAACTTAGAAATAATGGTTTTGTGTGTTTGGGACAATGGGGTCTTGAATGATTTATGCAAGAAACAACTTATCACACATCTAAAGATACATTGCTCTCAGGAAACAATAATCAGATCCAATAATTGAAAAGAGGATGGAGAATACTATTCTTGATATGCCAATACAAAGGAATGTAGGGCTTAATACAAGATAGAGGGAAATTATTTAATTTCAAGCCTATGAGTTCAATAAAGAGATAACAGTCTTTATGAACTAAAATAAACTGAAATCAAATTGCAGAAAAAATGAAAGATGGACAATTATTATATTGCAAATGAAACAAAACTGAACTTTATTTTTGCAAAAAGAGTCTATACAGTGGTATCAAAATTTCCCAGTTTTAATCCTTGTTTCATATCAAAAATAGGCATTTATAGCCTCTTACAAACGGTTTTACAGATCCTAAAAACATGGATCTGTATTTAATAAAAACAATTCAAATCTAACTAATCAACTTGAAAATAAAGTCTTAACAACTAAACTTAGAACTCGAACTGTTTTCAATCTCCAAAATTTTCCATCTGCATCCTTCAGCTCCTGGGATTTGCAATGTAATGAAACATGGCAGGACACTTGTTTTGACAGTTGAATTTCTCCAACGTTCATGGTCGATTTTTGAGGAAGTTGTTTTGCATGTGGTTGCCAAAATTCTCTCAAACCTCTGATGTTGAGTCCTTTGCATGCGATCTGATAGTCCCTTGATACGCTGGAACTCCTTCATAACCTGTTTGGAATGACCTGTTTTTTCCTTGGCTTCAAAAAATACTTTTCCAGCTTTCAACAGCTAACTCGTTTAATATTTCGCGGGTTAGCTGTTGAAAGTTGCCACTTTCAATAGCTAACGGGTCATAAAATATCGCTTTGCTCTGGTGAAAGCCCTGACTGCGCCCAAAAAGAGTTTTCATCTTCAAAATTTTGATTCCATCAAAACTCAGTGTGTCTCTGATTTCTCACCTTGCATATTAACAGCGACTTGAGAAAGTACCTTCAGATCTGGATGGGATTTTTTCCTTTGTTTTTGTTTCAATCTTCTTATCTGCCTTTTAAGGCATTTGGAAAGCCACCACAAACTATTGTAATCTTTGGTGAGTTTTTTCTTTCTTTTCTTCTCTTTGACACTTTCCCTAGCCAATCTCTCAAATGCAGCATTGGTTTTTTCAAAGTTCTCAGACAACTTCTTATACCTTTCTTTGATTACCCGTTCCAAAACCTCTTGCTGAGCGATTACCTCTTTCAGATGCTTGATTTTCTGAGACTTCTTTGACTTGGAGATTTTTTATGTTTCTCCTTCTTCTGTATGAGTGAAGGTCTCATAGTTTTGTGCACACTCAGTTGATTGCTCAGGACTCTTGGTGACATGGCATTGATCTTGTTGCTCTGATTCTGAATCTGTATAGGGTAAGTTTAATATATTGGTCCTCTTCTCTATAAGCTGCTCTGTGGGCTGTTCTACAGTGGTTTCGAAACTTAACCTTTTCTTTGACCTGCGGGGCTTCACTCCATAAATTCTGTCTTCTGGAGGTCCTAGCAGGGTCCTTCTTTTTCTTGAATTGCTTTGAGGAGACAATTTTTTATTTGAACCCTTCCCTTGTTCATTTGCAGGCTGAATCTGTGTTTCAAAACCCTCCCAGAATAGAAAATGCTCCCAGCTCCTTCCCTGTTGTTTTAATTCCTCCAGGATGATCAATTTTATGAGGCCGAAGTGGCACAGAGTACTTTTCATGCTCAAGGGTTGAGCCCTGATCTTCTTGCAAACATTAGTCAAACTCTTATGTAGGAAAAAAGGTAAATTGAGGGGAGTCTTGCCTGTGAAATGGTCCAGGAGTTTGAAGTGATACATCATGAGTTTATCATACCTACCCTCCGAGGTAATGTAGAGTTGGATTCCTTTGAACATCTCCTGCCATTCTTCTTCTAGATAGGAAACCAGCATACCCTTTTTCCATGCCTTGTGCCTGAACTCTTCTTTTAAATAAGATCTGAAATTCAAATTTTTGGGGGCAGTGGTTTTGAACCAGCTCTGGCCCATTCTTGGTAGGCTTGTTGCTGCAGCAATGACAGCTTCATCTACTGTAATTTCCAAGGACCCAACACGAGCTTTGTTCCCATCGAAAGTCTTGGCAAAATCTTCTGTTGTAGACTGGTGGCAACCATTTTGCAACCTCTCGATGAAATCAATACATCCTGTGTTTGAAAAATGTTTATGGACTTCGGGATGTGTCTGTAAAAAAGACAGGTTGTCCAGCTCTCTCCTGAGTAGAGAACCACTGCGTCTCCTTGCCATTCTGTAGCTCGAAAATCCCAACAATTATGTATATTAACCCCTGCAACTGTTGTTCGAGCCGAGGTTCCGCGCTGTTGAAAGCACTTCGGGAGTCGGCTCTATTTTGAAACATTTGAAACTTTAACAGACCTCCGTGAACAATGTGTGATATGGAAACAACGATCTGATTTGATGTGTCAGGCCAATAGTACAGCCTCTGTACCTGAGTTGTTGGATTCAAAATTACCATCTCTGGTGCCATGAGTGCATAGCATGCGTCATTGAACCAGATCCGCATCGTAATCCTATTTTGAAGTGCAAAATTGAATTTCCATCATTACCCACTTTCATCAGCGCATGATTTGGATTTTCATGACGTGGGATGATCATATCATTATTTGCCTTTGGATACGTGGATAACATGCACGTGATTCCCGCTTCCTCCAGCCAACAGCCCGTGGAAAACACCCCTTAGCTGTTGATACTTACCACTTTCACCAGTGCATGGTCCTGTTGAAAACCCCCGTTAGTTGTGGAAAGTCTTCACTTTCACCAGTGCACGACCTTGTAAAAACCGCTCCATAGCTGTGGAAAGTCTTCACTTTCACCAGCGCACGACCCGCGACACTGCTTCTTTGTATACTTTGGAATTCAACACTTTCAACAACGCACAGACCTATGAGAGGCGCTCCTTAGTTGCTGAAATTCGCCACTTTCCCCAGCTAACACTCAACTTTTGGACACACGTTAGCTGTTGAAAGTGAATTATGAAAATTTTGAAAAGAAGACTTTTATGGGTCATATTATTTTCTAATACAAAAACCAAAACCTAAGTTTTGCAGCTATAAAAACTCAAAAATGAATTGAGGAAACTACCGATAGCCATGCTATCCACCACAAAACTCGACCAAAAGGGCATTTTCATTTTGGGAGCTAACAGTTACAATATTTCAACACACCCCATTAAAAAGAAGGGTATTCTACAACATCATCAGAAGAGAGAGAGAGAGGGCAGCGACATCAAAAACATCTGGAACACTGACTAGCATATCTATAAATCATCAAAAGTTTTTCTCATCGTCAATCATATCATCATTCATAGTATGGATCTATAATGGCATCATCATCATCGTTCACAGCATGAAGATGGAACCTAAAACATCAACATCAATTAGCATAAAAACAATAACAACAACATCAACAACACGAGGTTGGAGCAACATCATCACAGCACGAAGCTGGAGCAACAACATCATCACAGCACGAGGTTGGAGAACAACATCATCACAGCCTAAGGTTGGAGCAACAAAATCATCATCATGGAGACACATAATGAGGCAGGTGTATCAACAACATTTTGTGGTACTCTGACAATCCCTAGGGATCTTCCCAGGAATCATAAGATTCCCTAGGATATAAAAATCCTAACGGAGCTACCATGTGGTACTCTAACAGACCATCCTTACCGGACCTTCGAGATCTGCCCAAGAATCATAAGACTCCCTAGGATTATAAAAATCCTAACGGAGCTACCACTATTGACCACAGCTAGCATATACATGTATAGGTACTCTGACAGACCCTCCTTACCGGACCTTCGAGATCTGTCCAGGGATGATCAGTTCTCTAGGATATAAAATCATAATTGAGCTACATGTTATTGGTCATGATACCATAGTATCATCAGCATCACTCCCCATTTCGAGGAAGGTCCTTTCAAACTATATTGATCTTGTCTCGAAAGTGCTAAAACTTTACACGAGACAGGTCAATACATCTGCAACCTGCTCATTTGTGACAATATATTGGAGCTTTATGGATCCCCTCTACACCATATCACGAACGTAGTGATACCGGATTTATATGTGCTTCGAATTATCATAGAACATGAGGTTCTCCATCATCTTTATGCAACTCTGGTTATCACATAGAATCACAGTGGCTTCCATCTCTAGATTGAATAGACTTGTCAACAACTTCTAAAGCCATATGGCTTCACAACTGGTAGAACATGCATCAATGTATTTTGCTTCTTTTGTGATGAGAGCAATACTATATTGATTCCTACTTTGACATGAATTCATGGATGACCCCGGACTGAAACGATATCCTAAAGTGTTATTTATGTTAGAAACACTTCCAACCCAATCTGAATAGGTATAACTAATCATTCTGAAGTCATGATCTCCATTATAATAGAGAGAAAATTCCAACGTACCCTTAAGGTATCTCATCACATGTTTTGTAGAAATAAGGTGAACACATCTAGGCTCTATCAGATATTGAATCAAGTTGTTCATAGAAAAACATATATTTGGCCTAGTGTTCATTAGATACATCAATGATCCAATGATCTGTATGTATAGCATAGCATCAACCAATTTTAATGAAGTGTCAACCAGGAGCTTCAACTTTGCCTCCATGGGTGTGTTCATGGATTTACACTCCAACATATCAAACCTCTTTAGTATTTCAACTGCATACTTCCCTTGGTTAAGGAATATCATCTCTGGGCTCTACCAAATCTCAATACCTAAGCAATAATGCATTAGGCCTAGGTCTTTCATCTCAAATTCTGCAGCAAGATTCTTCTTACAATCAGTGATGAGATTTTCTTCTCTAGTTAAGAATAAGTCATCTACATACAGTGGTAATATAACAGGATCATCATTCATAAAATTGAAGTAAAGGTTAGAATCATCTTTACTCTTGGTAAATCCCAAGCTCGTCAGAAAACTATCAATTCTTCCATACCAAGCTCTAGGAGCTTGCTTCAATCTGTACAGATCCTTCTTCAACCTGCAAACATGTGTCTTATTGTCTTCAACTTCAAACACTTGAGGTTGTTCTATATACACTTATTCTTCAATGACACCATTTAAGAAGTTTGTTTTCACATCCATCTAGTGTAACTTCCACTTCATATTAGCTACAAGGGCTATGATGGTTCTAATAGAACTGTATCTGGCTACAAGAGAAAATGTCTCTTCATATTCAATGCCTTCCTTTTTAGAAAATCCATGAGCTACAAAACTTGCTTTATGTTTTTCAATACTTCCATCAGAAACATGCTTTATCTTGTATAACCATTTGGAAGATACCGTGTCTTTTCTCTTCGGTCTGGGAACTATTTCCCATACATCATTCTTTAGAATGGATTTGTATTCGTCATTCATGGCATCTGCCCATTCTTTCTTTTGAATGGCTTCTTTAAAGAAAGTAGGCTCCTTCTCTATGAGATCACACATAAAAGCCATATAACTGGAGAATGGCTTAGGTTTCTTGACTTGTCTCGTTGTTCCTTCTGGGGCACCATACTTCTCTCCATATTGAATAAGTTCCCTCGCCCAAGCTGGATTTCTTCTATGAGAGATCGTCATCTAGGGAGGTTCTTGAGATTGTATCATATCATGATCTTCTTGAATCTCATCATTGAGGGAAACTGTTACTTCCCTAACCGGTTATGTAACTCTGGGAGCTACATGCTCTTCTTCATATACTTCTTCAAGATGGCATCTCCTTGATTTCTTGAGTGTTTCATATTCATCAAAGTTTGCATCTCTATTGATCTCAATATGATGGTAACCTGGTATGTAAACTTTGAAGGCCTTTGAGACCTCACAGTATCCAAAAAATATGCCCTTCTTTCCTGAAGGGTCCATCTTGGTTCTCTTCTCTTTTGGAATGTGTACAAATACTAGACAGCCAAATATCTTGAGATGGCTTACTTATGGTTTCTTTTCGGAGAACATTTCTTTGGGGGTTTTGAACCCAAGTGCACTATGGGATAATTTGTTTTGTACATACATTTTTGTTCTTGTTTATTCTGCCCATAAGTGCATTGGAATATATTGATCATGGATCATAGTCTTCACTTCTTCCATTATAGTGATGTTCTTTCTTTTTGCTACACCATTTTGTTGAGGATTGTAGGGAGTGGTGAGCTCCCTCTTAATCCCGACATCTCTACAAAATTTTACAAACTCTTTTGAGGTGTATTCTACTCCATTATCTGACCTGAGTATCTTGATTTTTCTTTCAGAGAGATTATCTATCAAGGCTTTGAATTCCTTGAATTTCCCAAACACTTCATCTTTTGATTTCAAGAAGTAAACCCAAGTCTTGCGAGAATAGTCATCAATAAATGACACATAGTATACATACCCACTAAGAGAGGTGGATGGCATTGAGCCACATACATCTGAGTGGATGAGCTCCAGAACTCCTTCTTTACTGTTTCTCTTCGAGAAAGGATTCTTTATGTTCTTTCCTTGTGCACATCCTTTGCACATGCCTTCATGGTCAACCTTGAAATTTGGTATACCTGGTATATCCATAATTGTTTTTCTCACATATGATAAGGCCTTGTAGTTGATGTGATCTATTATTATATGCCAAATTTCACATGGACTCTCGATGGAGTGAGTCAAGGATGCATCTGAGTGACCTTTTAATTTATACAGGACACCTTCTTCTGTTCCAATAACAATTGTATCTTATATGGTTTTTCCTTTAGGCCACATGAGGACTTCACCATCTATGAATGAAACCCTGAAACATTTCTTATCTAAAGTTGAGATAGAAAGAAAATTCTTCATCAAACCTGGTACATATAGTACATCCTTCATCTTCATTGGGGTCCCTGAATCAAGTTTGTAGGTGGATTCTCCCACTCCTTTGATAGGGTACTGGTAATCATATCCGAGTGTAAATTTTTGGGGAAAGATCGTTTTTGTAAGGATAGAGAGAATGTCTCTCAACTCATCATGTGCTTAGATGCACCACTGTCTATGAGCTAAGTATCCTCTCCAGGTGTCACAGATCCTGAGAGGGCGAAAAATAAAACATAATCTTCACACTCTTTTTTAGCCAACTTTGTGGGTGGCTCAACATATTCGACTGCATGGGCATGATGTCTTTTGTTATTTATCTTCTTGTATTCTTCCCTTCTGGCAGGACAATTCTTATCAATATGTCCCATCTTATCACAATGATAACGTTGATAGGAGGAGAAATCTTTTTCTCTTCTTTGACCCTTCTGAAATTTATGGAATCTCCTTGGAGGGTGAGACTCCTTATGAAGGTGTGTCTCTTTTTGGAAATGAGACATTTTATTTCCTCCTTTAGCATGAGAAGCTAGGGCTTGATATCCATCCCTTAATAGTATTGCTTCTCGGTTGGCTACTCTTGCTTCTTCTTGAACACATTCTTCCCAAAGACTGTCAAATTGGAGTCTATCCTTTCTTGCACAGATAGTTTGGATGAAGGCATCCCAAGGTCTTGTGAGACCATTAAGAGTTGTCATTATGAGTTCATATTCATATAGGTTATCTCCAATTGCTTCAATTTTTTCTTTGAATTGAGAAACCCTAGAGAAATAGTCATGAATTGTTTCTCTTTACTGCATCTTTCTATCTTGAGTTGGGTTCTCATATTCACCTTCTGGTTGATATTCTTTCCTTCATAAATTCTAGTTAGAGCATCAAACATCTCTTTTGGAGCATTCTTAGAAGACACTTGAGGGATCAAGTGGTCTTTAATAGAGTCTGCAATGATTCTTTTGGCCCTAACCATATCCTTCTTGTACTTTGCTTTGGCTCCCTCTTCTTCAAGTTTTGGTACATTTTCCTTTATGAATTTTGCAAGGTCATTCTCTTCAAGGATGAGTGCAATCCTATATTTCTAGGCATGGAAGTTTTCCACACCTTCTAACTTGTCAACAAGCTTGGTGCTTGCATACATCTTGACCTGGAGTTGGGAAAATGACCAAAAAATGAAAGTTCTCAGAAAATGAATCCGAACTTACCAAGAGGTGTGTTGAGCTTAGGCAAGTAGGCTAGTGCTATCAAATTTCAAAAATTTCAAGTTTTACCCCTTTAAACTGGACCTATGCAAATTTGGACTGGTACTTCTGGTACTGGTTCTGGTTTCCTGATTTTCTGGTACTGGTCAAAACTATGGTTTGACTTTTCAAAGGATTTGGCCACTGAAAAGGTGTGCTCAAGCTGCCAATGAGTTCGTGAGGCTAGGGTGCACTTCCCTAGATGGTTTTTATTCAAAAACTCCCTTCCAATAAAAATCCCTAATTTTCTTTTAGGCAACAGTGACGTTTTTAGTTACCCAGTGAAAGGTGCTCTACTCAGTTTAGCTATGATTCCATGTTAAATTTAGAGAAGTTATTAAGTTTCTTTTCAATTTACTAGACAATAATAGCATATGTAGGATCACTAAGAGGAACACAATCACAATATACAAAACACTTATCCTAGGAAACCCTCAAGGGGAAGAAAACCCAGCGAAAAATTCCTTAATATAGATTGCCAATACAATGCCAAGATAATAAACTAGACACTAGAGAATATCCAACATTGAGCAATGTGCCTCCCTCTTCCTTCTTTCGGCAACTGGCAACTGTAGCTTCCTTCAAACTTGCACACTAGATGAGTGACTTGAGTGAGTGAGCTAATGAGGTGCCTTCCACTCTTATTTGTATTGGCTAGCAGGCACTGCAGTTGTGTCTCTTCATCAAGCAGGGACGACTTCTTCACTTAGTGGTTAAAACCACTTTAATTAGGCATGGGGCTGACTTCTTAATTAGCAGCATAATAATTAGGGCTTGACCAATCCACAAAAGGGGATTTGGTCTTTTACAAATCCCGACATGATCAATCCACAAAAGGGGATTGATCTATAAGATAATAGCTCAATAATAAGTAGAACATTCTTTGCAGTTACAATATTTCAACAACCTTCAGGGCTATCGGAATTTCTTCAAGGTTTGAAATTAATCTCCAAGGGTTGACATCAATGAAAACCAACTATCCAACCCAATTGTCCAACATATGCTTGGATTTTCTGCATCCATGAGAATTCATAATGTGTTTCATGTGTCTTTATTGAAGAAATATGTGCATGATCCTAACCATGTTATTGATTTCATTGTGATATAAATGGAATATGAAGGGGGATTTCAGGTGGAACCAATGTGCATCGGATCAGAAATTCAAATTGCTCGAGAAAAAATCTAACGGCCTGGTAAATTTTCAGTGGACCTGCTATGGTCCTAAATATGCTACATGGGGACGAGAAGACCGTTTGGAATGATTACTTGCAAATGTTTGCAAATTTTGACGAGAATTGAATGTGACTTTGTATATAAGTGTGCAAGGATTTGTTTTGGCAGTTGGAGTTCTTGGAACCACATCTTCGAGATTCCTAGACAACCTACATTGGAACCCTGGAAGGGGAATGGTACATCCTAGGGGACGGTGATGCAAAGAAGGGGGTACAAGTTCCTTTGGTTATGAAATTTGAGGGGAATAAGAAATTTATGGTTGGAACTATTGCGGGAGATGTGAACTTGAAAAAATACTAAGTATTATGATGTAATTTTCTTGTACATGTATACCGGTATGGTGTTATGCATTGAGGATGGTGCAAAATGTTTAGGGGGGGGGAATCTAACATCCTCATTTTTAATCCCCAGATTATCGATATGTAATGTAAATATGATGCATGGTCGTGGGTCTGAATATGTAATATGTAAACATTGTAAATCATAATAATAAAATAAAGGTAATGTCAGTTGTAGATGGGCGTGGATGGAGTATTGGACACTAATTTTACAAAATAGGGGGGAAGGTCTAAGAAGAGGGTCCAAAGGGGGGATTATTCATGGGTATTAATTCCAACTGACTTTCCTAAAATTATTATTTTGAGTAATCTTTTTAATTTTCCTTTTGTCAAGTGTATGAGGGCCCAATCATTAAACACATGTAAGAGGGTGGGTGTGAAAAGTCACATCCCATAGTTATGATAGCATGGGGGCTAAGTACAATCAACATTGAGGATTGTGAGAGTCAACTTGCATGGGGGAAAAGGAAATTTCTATGGGTAAAGGGGGGAATTTTTTACAGTTAGTTTTTGGGAGCAGCAAGGGAGGACAAAGTATTAAAGATTGGAGGCATCCATAATGGGCATGTGTGGTAGTTATTTCAGAGCTACAAATGCATGAAGAAGAAGGTTTTTAGGCCAGTAGAGTGAATTTTTTGTGTGATATTTTTCCCTAGAGAAGTGAGTTGTTGTTGTGATTTTTAATGTTGCATTTGACATCCCTAGAGTCCCTAGCAAGAGAAAATCCTAGCCAACTTGTGTCAGAGCCCTAGAGGGAAGTGGGAAGGCTTGAGGGAATGTGTGAAGTGATGGGGGATCTCATTCTTTGGATTGTGCAGGTTGAGGGGAAGAGAGATAGAGGATTAGGATAGTTGTAGGAAAAATTACTTTGTTGAGGGTAACAACTGGGCTATGAGTGGATAGTGGAAAAACACCCTTTCTTGTGGATTCGTAGTTCTAGCTCGGGTGTGATTTGTTGTTGAGACTTGGAGCAACAAATCTATGGTTGGTTGGAATGTATGTCCCATGCAATCGGTTTCTCATTTGGTTTAAAAGGTATGTGTTTATCTATGTTACGTTATTTTTGAATTATGGGTTTTAATTGTTGTGTTCTTAGTCTAAGTCCAAGCAATAATATGCCATTGAATATGAGTTTAATCAATTGTATTCATGTTTAAATTAATGTTGTTAAAGGTATGGGTGATTTTAGCATGATGCATTGCATTTAAATTAATGGTATCATAAAAAGGGACACTAAAAAGGAGAAGAAAGAAATAAAGAAAGAAGAGGAAGGAAGAGAAGAAGAGAAGAGAAAGGAAAGGAGAAAGATAGACATGTATACAAAAAAATTTAGGTGTGAAGCCAAAAAACTTGTTTTGGTCATGTCATGAGAAGAAAAACTCAAAATCAAATGAAATTTAAGGAGTATCTCCATAATGAAAAAGGATATGAAATTTCTAGTGAGGGCCATGGGCCAATTATGCTTAAATTTCTAAAAAATTCAAATTGGTGGTTTTTAAAGATCTGGGTAATGCTCAATAATCGAAGCCCGAATGAAGGTGAAATTTTTAGAGAGAGTTAAAAAAGTAGGCATGAAGATACCCATTTTTAGTTTTGACAAAATTCAAAAGGGTTTGGAGTGGAGATGTCAATATAGGAAAAAATCCACTATTCAAGGACACTTTTGGGGGGTTTTGAAATCTTTGAAGGAGAAAAAGGGACCCCATATCACAAATCTGAAAAAATTTATATAGTCAAATCTTCATCTACTCATCCATCAAGACAACTTTGTCTTGATGAATTTTTTCCCAATTTTGCATCATTTGGGAGATAGTTAGCTTTGGCTAAAAATTCTAAGTCTAGGAAAAATGCAAAAGTGCAACATTCGCATTCCCATATTACTGCAAAAAGTGACTAGAGCATCATATGGAAAATATGAAGGTTGTTAAGTGTTCCCCACAAAAATAATATCTGCACCCAATACAAAATATTTTATATTTCCTTATGGGTTTTCTTATACAGGTGTCTGAAGTTAGTCTCTAAAAATAATTGTACCAATGAGCAAAGTATAAAAGGGTAAAATTTGTCATTTCAGAGAACCATAATTTCCAACTCAGAGCTCAGAATTCAGAAAGAAATCAGTCAATGGAAATATCTTGGAGAGTATGACCATCCTCTCCACCCGGAATTCAAATCCGAGCAATAGAATTTCATAGGAAATTAAAAGAAGCTGACTAGTGGCCTTAAAAGAGAAGAAATTATGCGTAACTTTTCCAAAATTGCATAATTGTTCCTATCTAATGGAATAAAATTGCATGCACATTTTTCAAAGTTAGGGGTACAGGAAGAACAAATCAATTTCAATATGAGGACTAGAAGCATGTAATATTATGAAGGAACTTGTAGTCATGAGGAAGAAATGAAGGGCCTGAATGTTAATTTGAGAAATGAGGAGAGAGAGAGAGAGTCTAATGGGAATAGAAGTAGAGCACGGCTAGTAGAGTTGATAGAAACCATGAAGAGCTTAAGAATGGAAGTGCAAAGTTATAGAGATCATGATAATGAGAGAATAATAAGATACCAAGAAGATCATAACCATATTAACACCCATTTTTTGTAGAGTATGAACCAATTGCAAAAGCAAGTCAAAGTTGGAGAAAATTGAAGACATGAGGAAAAAGGAAGATCCCATGCAAGAGGGGAGAATTAAAAAGGATATGAGCATTCAAGGAGTGTCAGCAGGACTCGCATAATACTTCAATCACGTATTTATTCAATAAGGAAGGCACATTTATCTGAAGAATCACATAGTAGCCCATAAGAATGTTCTATTAGGAATCAAAGGAGAAGGCATGAATTGAACCACTTGTGAGGAGAAATCAGGAAGATCAAGCCACCAAATTTTGATGGAGAGAATAAGAAGGGACAAGAGGCTAAATCTTGGTTGCTTGAAATCAAAAAGTATTTCCGGTTACATAATTATTCCTCCAACTTGGAAGGTAGGGTTGTCATATACCATATGTGAGGAAAGGATTCTATGTGGTAGATTCAGTTGAAGAAAGTGAAGCAAATCGATGAAAATAACATCAGTTGGAAGTAGTTTAAGAAATATTTCCAGCAGCATTATATTTTAGATCATTACTATGAGAAAAATATGCAAGAGTTATTTGAACTCAAGCTAGGAAATATGACTATGGATGAATATGAAAAGAAGTTCTTAGAGTTGTCGAGATATGTGGAATTCATTAAAGATGAAAAGGTAAATATTCATAGGTTTCTGAGTGGGATACCTATTTTTTACAAAGATAAAATACAATATGGTGAGACAAATACTTTGGAAGAGACCATAAGAAAGGATAAGCACATGTATGAGAAGAGTAAAGGTAGAGAAACATTCCAGAAGTCTTGGAAGGACAAGAAGGGGCAAAAAGTGGAATAAAGGATGAGAGGCTTAAAACCTCCTTCATCTTTTAGGAAAATTCCTAATGTGTATCAGCAAAGCTAGGCAGCTCAAAGTGATTCAAAAATGGTAGAATCTTTCGGAAAAAGACCAAGAACACCAATAAAATGTTGGGGATGTAAAGGAGAGCATATGTATGGAGATTTCCCTCATAAAGAAGACAAAATAAGTATTGTTCACAACCTTCAAGAAGCTATTACAGTTGAACATGTGGGTAGAAAAATTCCAAGGATATATGCATCATGGAATATCGATGGGAAGAACAGCAATCCCACATGATTAAGGTGGAAGGTAATATTACCAAATTAGTGGATAGATTTCATTTGAAAAAAAATAATCTTGAAAGATCATATTTGGTTCAGTTATACACTGGAGCGAAAAGAAGGATCAATGAGGTTGTCAGTAGTTGTCCAATAGACTTTAATGGATTCAATACAATTGTTGATCTAAATATAATTTCATTGGGTTCTTATGATATCCTAATTGGAATGGATTGGTTGGACAAGCATCATGTTGTCCTAGATTGTCATAATAATACATTTACATGTCTCGATGAAGAAGGAAAACATAGCTTAGAGAAAGGAATTCCAAGACCCATGTTTATAAGAGAAATTTAAGCCTTGTAGATGAAGAGATGTTTTAGAAAAGGTTGTCAATTATTTGCACGTCATGTGGAAGAACCATCCATGAATAAGAGAGAAAATCTTGAGGATTTTGCAGTGCACCCAAGAGAGGCAGACTTCTCTATTGATTTAGTGCCTACAGTTGCTCCAATATCCAAAACTCGTTACAAGATGAGCACCCCTAAGTTGAAAGAATTGCAAATGCAACTAGAAGAATTGTTGAAGAATGAATACATACACCCAAGTGTCTCACCTTGGGGAGCATCAATTCTCTTTGTGAAGCAGAACGATGGGACCTTGACATTGTAAAGTGACTTTAGACAACTAAATAAAGCTACACTGAAGAACAAGTACCCTCTTCCTAGAATTAATGATCTCTTCGATCATCTAAAAGGAGCAAAGGTGTTTTTCAAGATATAATTAAGAACGGAATACCATTAGGTGAGAGTCAGAGATGCATATATCAATAAGATAACTTTTAGAACCATATATGGCCACTATTAGTTTGTATTGGTGCCATTTTGATTAACTAACACACAAGTTTCCTTTATGTGCTTGATGAATGGCATATTTAGAAATTACTTAGATAATTTTTTCATAATATTCTTGGATGGCATACTTGTATATTCTAAGTCAGAGGAAGAGCATAAGAAACACTTGAGGATGGTGCTACAAGTGTTAAGAGAGCATCAGTTGTATTTCAATTTGAGAAAATATTCATTCTACCAAAACCAGATCCATTATTTGATCCATATCATTTCTAAGGAAAGCATAGGGATTAAAGCAATCAGAGAATGGATAGTACCAAGGAATGTAATGGAAGTCAGGTCTTTCATGGGACTTGTGGGTTATTATAGAAGATTTATTAGAGGATTTTCCAAGATTTCTCACCCAATCACTTATTTACAAAAGAAGGGAATAAAATTTGAATGGACCTTTGAGTGTGAAGAAAACTTTCAGGTTTTGAAGGAATTACTTACAAGTGGACTAATTTTAAATATTGTTGATCCAAATGAGAATTTTGGTGTGTGCACAAATGCATGTAGGGAAGGGCTTGGCGGATTCCTTACCCAAAATGGGCATGTATTATGTTATAATTCAAGAAAACTGAAAGAGCATGAGAGGAATTATGCCACACATGACTTAGAGTTGGGAGTCATAACTCATGTTTTAAAAATGCGGAGGCATTATATCATGGGCAAGAAGTTTGAGCTGAGAACATACCATAGTGGTCTGAAATATTTGTTTGAACAACCAACATTAGATGTTAGACAAGCTAGATGGTTGGAATTTATCAGTGAATAAGATTTCAATATAAAACATATCAAAGGTCAGGAGAACAAAGTGGTGGATTCACTTAGTAGGAAGGTGCATGCTATAGCCATATTCATGTACAAGACATATTTTGAAAACAAAATTTTAGAGGTCGTAAAATCAAACTAGCTTTAATGACAAATTAAGGAAAGCATATAGAAAAAATAAATTACATCGGAAATACAAAGACTATCGGTTGAAAGAGGATGGGATTTTATTGTGTAGGAACAAAGTTTATGTTCCTAATTTTTAGAAATTAACAAATTTGGTGTTAGAATAAATGCATAATGTCCCTTGTGCTAGACACCCAAGATATCATAAGACAATTGCAACCATAAGAAGCAAATATTTTTGGCTAGGGATGAAGAAATATGTTGTTGAGTCTATAGCCAGATGTATGGATTGTCAAAAGGTAAATGTTGAGCATAGACATCTAGTTGGATTGCTACAGCCATTACCTATTCCTGAGAGGAAATGGGAAGTTGTTTCCATAGATTTTATTACCAATCTAACTAGAACAATGAAGCAGCATGATTCCATCATGGTAGTGTTGGATAAACTCACAAAGGATGTTCAATTTATTCCAGTGAAGTTAACTCACAAGGAAGAGAACATTGTTGAGATTTACATGAAGGAAATTTCTAGGCTACATGGTGTGCCTAAGGAAATTGTTTCAAACAAAGATTCCAAGTTCACGTCAAATTTTAGGAAGGGACTATTTAAAGGTTTTGGAAAAATTTTAAATTTTAGTACAACATATCACCCGGAGTCAAGTAGGCAGACATAGAAGGTCAACCAAGTAATTGAAGACATGTTGACAGTGTATGTGATGAAGAAGCCATCTAAATGTGAAGATTATCTTCATTTAAAATTATCCCATTTGAAGCGTTGTATAGAAGAAAGTGCAATACTTTAGTGAGTTGGGATAATCTAGGAAACAGAGTAGTTCTTGCACCTGAAATGCTCAACGATATGGAAGAGAAAATGATTAAAATCAAACATAACTTGAAGGAATCCCAAGAAATGCGTAAAATCTATGAAGATAAGGGTAGAGTAGCCAGAGAATTCCAAGTGGGAGAACATGTTTTCCTGGAAGTAAAACCAAAGAGAAGTTCACTAAAGTTGGGAAGTTGTCCCAAGTTGAAAACCAAATATTGTGGGTCATTTGAGATACTAGATAGGATAGGGTCAATTTCCTATGTTCTTGCATTTCTTGCATCCATGCATGTGCATAATGTATTTCATACGTCTTTGTTGAAAAAGTATCTACATGATCCTAACCATGTCATTGATTGGACTATGATTCAGGTGCAGCTAGAAGAGGACTTTCGTATAGAGTGAGTGTGTATCATGGACAGGAAATTCAAGGTGCTCCAAAACAAATCAATCGGGAAGGTAAAGTTCTAGTGGACCTATTACATCCTTGAAGACATGACATGGGAACTAGAAGATGCAATGTGAGAATCATACCCGCGTCTATTTTGAATTTTTGATGTAAAAATTGTATATATATGAACATCTATAAGGTGATGT
Source organism: Picea abies (assembly GCA_900067695.1). Classification (NCBI taxonomy): domain Eukaryota; kingdom Viridiplantae; phylum Streptophyta; class Pinopsida; order Pinales; family Pinaceae; genus Picea; species Picea abies. The sequence goes on along the minus strand of CBVK0101731026.1, from coordinate 3,501 downwards.
GCACTAAGGACAATGAAAAAATAAAGGGGAGGGGAATTTAACACCCCAATTTAGATACACAAAATGTAATGTAATGTAAATATCTGAATTAGGTTGTGAGCCAAATATTATGGCTGAGGGTCGATGAATGTAAATGATGCAAATTAAAGTTATAAATAAAAAAAATACACCGTTGGTTGCAAGACAAGGGGGACTAAAATGATGGGGGGTTATGACTCCATGAGAGATGAATGAGAGGGAGCTAAGGGGGGGAAAGGAGAAAAATCCAAGAATATTATAATATTTTATTATAACCCAAAGTCCTTACCTTATCTTATGTATAAAGCATATCAACCTTGAGATGCATGAAAAAGTAGTTGGGGAGGACTTCCTTGAGTGCCAAGTGGTAAGTTAGATATGTGTGTACTTAATCCTTATTATTGGGAAGTTGTCCATTATTCTACCTCATTTTTTCCATCATTCCATCATCATGCGATATTGGTATGAATTGGAAGAGGAGTGGAGCCAAGTGTTAGAATATAAGTGGATGTGCTCGTTTTACCATTGACAATACCCTTGTCACCCAACCATAGGCCGAAGCCACCCTCCGAGCACCTTAACCTTGACAGAGAATCACTCCGGAAGAAAACCCTAGGCTAGATATCCAAACAAAGGGTAGCGCACCTTTTCCCAAGGATAGTGCATCAACAAGAGTTGATCGGATAGTCCAAACCCTAGACAAGAGATAGTCCAAGCGTAATTGGTAGCTGCAGCAGCTGCAACAGCAAATCTCCTCCAAAACTGGGCAACTGCAGTGCGCACAAGTGTTGCTCTGCAATTGTGAGACTACCTGCAAGAATGAGAATCGGCCTCCTGTATTTATACTAATTCTGGCTAACTACCTGGGTCGACTTCTCATTCTAGGTATCTGTCTATTCAGTATATATTATTATTGTTGGCCGACTTCTTCTCTTGGAGGCTAATAACCTAATATAAATTATCTTCTTGAGCCGACAAGTCTTTTAGGGTTATTAGCCAACTCATTAGGGTTTCTTCTTGCTTCCCAGAGTATTCTATCCTTGTTAGGTTTACACATGGAGGTAAATACCTCCCGTAGCTACCATAATATTAACACTCCCTCCTAGCTAGGGAGGTATTATAGGTAATGGTCTTGAGCACAAAACATACCATTCACCCGGTAGCATCAACATAGTTATATAGACTAGATCATGAGCACCATCACCATCATCATCATCAGCTGCATCATATCTCGAAACCATACTCTATCTGAGTAATCAGACATGATTCTCACTCCATAGAGTGATACAAGAGCCATTCTTATAATCTAGAAGAGTAAATGTTCTGAACCATTTTCTGTCTGGAAAATCTTTGTTCATCATTCATCTGGCTAATAATTATTTCCAATAAATTGTTGATATTCTTCAAGGCAATTAGAACAAAATAGAACACAACTGTGTCTATCCATAGTAGTACATAACTACAATCCAGTGGTACACTACCACACCAAGTAACACACAAGTACTTGATCAGAAACGTATAGTCACAAACAGTGGAACACATCCACCATAGTAGTATACATCTACTGTCATGCAGTATTCATAACAATCATCTGATAGCAACCTGCACAGAAATAATGCTATGATATAAACTGAATCGTATGGGCCAATCTTTTACTCACATTTGTGAAATCTGAAAGAATATATGCCCTCAAAGTAGAACAATGAGATATCTAGACTATTCTTCTCAAGTAAGGAAGAATAATTGTCCTAACTTTTGAACCTGGACCATTCCCCACCCTAGCCCATTCTTCCTACACTAATCAAAGTGAACCCTGGAGAGAATGTATAAACCCTAAGGAATGCATGTCCCTGATTGTTGAGCCTGGACCATTCCCCAACCTAGGTCATTCCTCCTCCACTAATCAAAGTGCACCCTGGAGAGAATGTATAAACCCTAAGGAATGACTGTCTGGACCATTTCCTTTGTTAACCAGAAGAGGAAAAGATTGTCCTATATCAACCTCCAAAACGGACCATTCCTCATGTTAACCACAATGAGAAATCGTTGTCTGACGAGGCGGGCCAGTCTTCTTGAGTAACCCTCAAGAAGAGAGACTGCCCTAGACCACTCCCCATGTTAACCACAATGGGAAGTCATTGTCTATGATACATCAACAATCTGGACCATTTCCCATGTTAATCCACTTTCTAAACAGGAAAGCATCTGTCCAAGATGGACTATTTTTCAATCTTGAAAATGAATGTCCTCAATAATATTTTTAGTGCTCCCTCCCAACTTGGGAGCCATCTTTTCCTTTTTCAATAAGGAAGTCGTCTCCACGAGCTCCATCTTGAGTGCGCAAACTCTTTCATATTGGATAGAAGCTTTACCAAAATTTCTTCTTATCTACTCATCTATGGAGATATGTATTGGAGAACTACTTTCTCCTTTCTGGACTTCATCACGGATAATGTAATGCTTGATTTTAAATGTACTTTAGTCTGGAACATTGATTTTCTATGAAGGCTTCAGGTATCTCTGAACAATAGAGTAAATCATTGATGGAAAAACTAGAACATATCCATGTGTCACTTCTTCTGTCATCATGAGATCTGATCTACTGAGTAATCATCTTGATGTTATAGGAAATATTCACCACGCTTCTGTTGTGCACTGGAGATTCTCCACCAAGTTATCTTCTTCTATCTGCATACAAGGGTCTCTTTCTGGTATGCCTCAAAGTCTTGATATTTCTCTTCATACACTCTTTATTCAATTTCTCTGGAGAACATTCTTTGTATTCAGCTAATGTAGAACTCCAACTCATGGATGTTGTGGATGATATAATGACTCATGTAGAGATAAGTCCAGTTTACTGGAACAAGTAATCATCATAGTCTTCTCCCTCCATCTGGGAGAACCTCTAGTTTTGGATCTCGCAATGCTTTCATTCATAAGTCTTCAATACGTTGTTCTTCATCATGACTTTCAGTTCCTCTGCTTGATTTCTTTTATTGAGTTTATATCAGGCTGACAATATTGTGATTCTTGATACAATGACTGGTTGTTCTAGCTTCTCTTTCTTTCTTGGAATCTTCATGTCTTTCTTTAGTTCTCGGGTCCATGGAGTTTATTATAGATTCCATGCCCTAAATATTCCATCATAAGATCATGGATGTGGATGGACAACCAGGGATACTTTAAGGCTTCTCTTTGAAGAATATGTACTGTCTTTCATGGCTGCTATCATGGATATATACTTCATCATCTTCAATGGATCATAGGATTAGCTCCCTCCTAATTCTTGCTTCATGTATGAGTGCATATAATCGGCTCCCTCTGTCTAACAGATTCCACGCTTCCATATGCATCCTTATTGTCTTATGCAATATATAACTGGCTCTCTTGTTTAACAGATTCCATGTTTTTGTCTTGTTGTCTTCTACAAAATGTCATAAGTCTTTTTCCAATTTCCTCTCGATTGTTGACTTCTTTCTGTCT
>CBVK0101731022.1:0-14794 GCA_900067695.1 Picea abies | reverse complement strand
ACAAGTCATAATCTGCATAATAATGAATTAGGTTGTTGACCCTTCTTTTATAGTTTTCCAAAACCCTAAATCATGTTGAAACCCTAAATCACTGTTGAAACCCTAATTCACTGTTGACTTCTATTTTTAGCTCATAATGACTTAAAAGCATTGTTAACTCTTGTTAGCTCAATGTCACTTTCCGAATATAACATCTATGACTGGGGTGACCTCTAGTAAAGCATTGTTAACTCTTGTTAGCTCAATGTCACTTTCCGAATATAACATCTGTGATTGGGGTGACCTCTAGTAAAGCGTTGTTAACTCTTGTTAGCTCAATGTCACTTTCTGAATATAACACCTATGACTGGAGTGACCTCTAGTAACCTTGTTTACCCCTCTTTGGCTCTGGCTATAGTCTAACGGGGTGGTTTAGACCATTAAGCCTCCTCTTCTGGAGCTCCTATTTGGAAAGGGACATTACATACTTAGGGCATTTATATTTGTTGTAACGTTCTTTATTGGTCACTTGATGAAACCATTCATTTAACCAATTCTATTTCAAGTAGACTTTTCACATAAATATGTATTGTCTATCTAAACTCAGTTTTTTAGTTAACTAAAACTAATCATAAATTATTATGATAACAACCCAACAAATTACTAAACAAATCCATAATTTTCAATTTAAACATTTCACAACAACAACAAAAGGTCACTTACATGCATAACATCACCAATAAGCAATTTCATAACAAAGGAATATACAACAAGAACAAGGTCACTTACATGCACAACATCACCAATAAGCAATTTCATAACAAAGGAATATACAACACTAAAGCACATGGCACTATCTACCTCTCCCTCTCAAGTAAATTTGAATCTTCCCTAGGTAATAAACATGTGGCCAAACAACCAACACTCGGCTTAGGGTCAAAACTTCAATGTTTTAGTTTCATAAGCTTTAGGCAAATAAGATGACTTTTGGCACGATAGAAAGAAAAACTTTTATGTATTTCTTTGCTATCAGGTAGATGTCCATAGCCTTAGTGAAGTCACAATAGCATCACAAAAAGTGTTCTATAGCTAGTGAGAGATCAATATGTGTGGTAGAGGGTACTTGTGTCACCTTTTATATATGTTTTTTTGTTTTATCTTTTTCGTGACTTTATAAAGGCGTTGTCTAACTGTTCTACGTTTTGGTTTTTTTCGTTGGAATTCATCGACATAAATCTGCATGAAATCACTATGTAATATTATTTAAAATCAGTTTTTGAATGCAAAAATTGATTCAGCATGCTGAAAAACCCATAGGGCACTCAGATTATACATAAATAATCACTCAAATTTGCAAATCTAACAATTTCTCACCGGATTTCGAGCAAATATCCCTGGAAAAAAAATCAAGAGAGAAAAGTCAAAATATGAAGGAGTTTGTAATGAATATTCAAATCAAAAACTACTTATTTATAATTGTACACATAACATTATTAAGGGCAAACAATACGTGCTTTATAGTAAAGCATTTAATGTTCTATATGTTGAGACATATATGGTTTAATCTAAAAATGTTTTAAATCTAATGGTATATATCCTAGCATATAGAGAATTAAATAGGCTCATGCAAGATGTCTATCGATAGCCATCACTATTAGATCCAAACACAAAACCACAGTAAAAACAATTCTCAAACAAATTGCAATCACTTAGAAAAATGGAAATGAGACGAGCGCCTCACAGGTGAGACAGGCTACATCTGGAGGCAGCCTAAGCAATGCCACACTTATCATATTAATCAATTAAGAATATAAAGAAATACATCAGGTAGGGAGTTAGAACAAACTCCTAGGAAATAGGATCTAAGTCCTAAATACAAACACCATCGGAACTGCCTAACTAATAGATTCTCCATTATTTCTCCAACACTCCCGCTTAATGGAGAAATGGATTGTCTACAATACAAATGCCTAACATAAGTAACATGCTTGTTTGTGTTAGTCTCAGATAGGCTTACAACTTAACTCTAACAATTTCATCTTGACTTTTCTTGTTGTTAGATAATGATGGAGATGGAGCTTCTTCCTTGGCTTGTTGCTCCAAATATGTTTTATCTTGACTCTGTTCTGCTTTACTTTCATCTTGGCTTTGTTCTTCTTCATTTTGGAACTTAGCAGCTGACTATTGTTCTTTGTCCTCAACACCTTTGCAAGTTCTTGGAAACGTTTGTCTTTAATGATTGCAAATTCTTCCAACTTCTCATAAGTAGGTTGTTGCCCTTTCTGGATACAATCATCAATGTCCTGTTCAATGCATTGTTGCAACATCAATTCATAATAATACTTGATTTCTTCCGGGTTCCAAACCATAAAAATTGACTCAACATTTTCTTAGTCAATTTCTTCATTTTCTTCCATGTTTTCTTCATAATCAGCCACTACTGAAAATGAACTGGTGTCTTGTAAACCTGCACACTCAAAAACATTGTTACAATTATATGAAAAATCATAGGAAGAACCATATTGGTTCTTTTCATTTTTCTCTTCTAAGAGAGATTTCCTTTCTTGGTCTTCCTTCCTTGCCTCTGATATTGCATAATAATCTTCATTTTCAGCTTCAGCTACTATCAAAATTGGTTGTTTCATGTCTTCAACCTCTTTACATGCTCTATCAAATTGTCTTTCACTTGGTTTGTGTATGCAAATGAGCTTTTCTTCTCACCAAACAATAGCTCATCAATAATATGTTTCTCATGCAATAGAATTGACCACTCTTCATGAAATGAATAGTTTTCATCAAATTTGATTAAATTTACCAAAGATTCACATAGGGGTTCATCAACAGTTACACATTCATCTCCATCATCAATCTCATTTGAATTCACCAAATCACTAAATACTATATCATAGGGAATTTTCTTGAATTTCCTTACTATGACATGCAACTTTACTGTCACACACACTTTCTTCATTAATCATTGCAATTTCAATGCTACCATTTTCAGTCTTTATTTAGTTAGAAAGTTTTCAAGACAATCATCATTTTCAACAGCAATATCTTCATCAACTTCATCTTTCTCACTCCACTTCATATTGTAATATCCCAAAATATTTTTGTCCTACCAAATTCAAGCAAAATACCAAACAAGATGTTTTCATCCAGTATCCAGTGCTGATATAATAAGTTGTAATGTTATTGCACCTCTTCAATATCATAGAAATTTACATGACCTTTTTTATCATAATGCAATAAATCTACTAACCATGTTAATTTTTTCATCTCAGTTGCCCCAAGTTCATAATTTATACTTGAGAATAATTTATACTTGAGAAGAATGGAAAATCTGGCATCACTATTTCATATATTTCATCAAATTTTTCACCAACCGATTCCTTAGTTGGAACCACTCCACACATTTCTGTTGTTCTTACCCTTTGATTCTTTCTCCTAAATTGTTTCAGTTCTCTCCGGAACTGTTTAAGTTTTCTTTACTGACCCATGACTTCTCTTGTTCATTCACTTTAACATGTGACACTCCAATAACAAGAAAACACAACCTCAGGTTACAACGCTCATCGATTCTGCAGTGATATCTTTCCTCGCGGCTTCTCCACGCTATAGTGGCAAGCTCACGCTTTCATCTGCAACAGCAGTGTCCCTATTCTTTCAACAGTGTCACCGTTCTCTCTCTTTAAACAACAACAACAGTGTCGCCCAACTTTTAAAATCCTTCTCTACGGTCAACACCCAGGCGGCTCCTCTCTGGTTCTCAGACAACGCAGATCTCACACCAGGCAGGGACGATCTGGGCGTACCAACAGAATGCAACGATCTGGGCGTAAGAGAATACTCATAAGAGAATGCAGCGATTCAGTTTGCAGGGATCTGAACGATCTCCACGCAGCTTCACTACTCAGCAGCAATGATACCTCCAGGTAGGTGCTCTAACAAATCCGATCTCCTCCACAACAACAGCAGCAGGATATACCTCCAGCGATATACCTCTGCTCTTCCGCTTTCCCGAGCTGTTATTCACTCCGCAGGATCCCGACCAGCTTCCTCACAGGTGATATCGATATGAGGCTGACGAATATACTGCTTTGAACAAAAGTACACTGCGACCAAGCTTTCCGTGCATCGAATTGCTTTACACGCTGTAGAAATCGCTCCACCATACATGCTGTAGAAATCACGTGGTTGGGGGTACTTAGAAAAGTGCGAATTGGATCGGTGTTACTGTCAAACGAGCCCGTCTGGGTCCTAAAACATCTCTGGCCATGTCTCTGAAACGAAGGTGGCGGTTATCCTCCAATTCCAGGCGCTCCAACACTATGGATATGAAATTGTATGAATAAAATATGACGACGGCTCCAACTATCAGACACAAAATGCCCGCAAACCATCCCAACCCTGTAAATGCAAATGGAAAACTCAGCAGGGTCGGCGCTACTATGGATGTAGTCAAATGGTAACAGACATGTAACCAATTCCGGGTCGACACGACAGCGGATCAGCTCTCCACAGAGTGATATTTCCAGGTATTTCGTTAGACCAGGAGGAGTTCCTCTATATCAACACAACAACGCGTCAATCGAACCAACTTCTTGTGGTTCACCTCGTTCAGCGCCTTTCAACAGTGATGGGTGGCGCTTCTCAGGTTCGGCAATGCCTCACGATACCTCCACGCTCACGATACCTCCACGCTCCAATGCAGATAGCTCCTCCACGGTAGCGACTTCGTCCACTCCAAGCAGCGACTCTTAATGCAGGTAGCTCCTCCACGGCAGCGACTCCGTCCACTCCAAGCAGCCACTCTTAACCAGACTTCACGCAATCCTCGCTCCAACCCAGGGAGACTTCACGCAGAGGAGACTTCACACTTCTCTGAATCGGTCTGAATCCACCAATCCACGTTGCTGCAAATACAACACCAATGACAGATCTCCTTCTCACTAGCGGATGACTACAACAATGTTATTCTTCACAAACAACACCAGTTAACAGTTCTCGTTCCAGCACGCTCAATCTTCTTCACAAACAGTAACACGCAACCCTCTCTCCAATGGCGTCTTCTACAAACTTGAATTTTCCCTTCACCCACACAGATTCAGCTCACCTGAGCTCTGATACCAACTTAAAAAATGGAAATGAGATCAGTTCCTCAGGCTATGCTGGGAGGAAGCCTAAGCAACCCCACACTCTTTATATCAATCAGTCATGAATATAAAGAAATACATCAAGTAAGGAGTTAGAATAAACTCCTAAGAAATAGGATCTATGTCCTAAATACAAACACCATAGAAACTGAATAGATTCTCTATTATTTCTCAGACACAATCAAATGCATACATAAGAAAAAAATACAATAAACAGAAAAAATTCAAAAATCCAATATATTAATGGCATAAAAGTATTTGTTGGGAATGTTATGCCAACCAAGCTATCGAGTGTTATGTATAAGCAAACGTTCAACATAAAGGCAAATTAGAAATAAAACCATGAAAACAACCTGAGTTGTGTCATGAGGGGCTGACACACAGCAATGCTAAACAAAGCATAAAATCATAATTAATAAGCCGAAAGTAAAAACGGTTGCTCAAAATTCATAAACCAGTCATAAAGATGAAATCCGAACTTATATATTTGCAATTTTGTCCCCTTCGATAGGATTAGTGAAAGTGGTGTTTAAGATTGGAAGTCATTTCATGGTAGTGGGAACAGTGTGTACTACAAATCAAATCAAATCCATCACCATTCATTCAAGGTATAGTTCATAAAATATTTCATAGTTGATCTATAAATAATATAAGGCATTTATATTCTATTTGTTTCATTAACAAGATATTTTATGAGGTAGAGTTTATAAAAATATTTCATAATTGATTCATAAACCAACAATTTATATATTTCATAATTGATTATAAACAAGGAATTTATAGCCTATTTGCTTCATCAACAGATATATTTCATAATTGATTCATAAATAAGCAATTTCATCAACAGATATATTTCATAATTGATTCATAAACAAGGAATTTATAGCTTATTTGCTTCATCAACAGATAAATTGCTTATTTGCTTCATCAACAGATCTTATGTAAAAGTATGTTTCTGATCTCTCTTTCAAATTTGTACAGAGAAGTCTGTGTGCAAAAAGGCCACTAAACCTCTGTTCCTTTTGCCCTGTACAAAGATCTCTGTTCTTCTCCATTCTTTTGAGAGCTGTAAGGTCTTTGTTCTAGACGTAGCTTGCACAGAAGAAGCATCTAACCAGCAACAACAATGAGGCCAATAAAATCAAAGCTCTGCAACCACTCTCTGCCTGAGACTTCTGTGAACCTTGCTATCCAATATGCCAACCAAGTCTCTATGTTTTAGCTTCTGTGTTCAATCCAATTCGGAGTGCAACTTCTCTTCTTGCTCCTCCTCCTAAGTATGGAAGAATAATCCAATTTGTTGGGCCTGTGATGCAAGGCAATTGCTTCACATGGGTGTTGTCTCTAAGGTCTCTCGACTGCAAGCAAGATAATGGGAAACCCGATTTGTTTTGGTTCTCAACACGAGTGAGTGCAACCTACAACCAGGCTTTCACTCTATGGATGAAACGCTGACAACAGTTGTTCTGAAGTAACTTCGAATATTTATCTGCCACTGCCACACAACGGAAAAGATCTAAATCGCCTATATGGACAGAATTGGTAAGGTCAAAGTAGGGGCTCAAAGCTTTCTTCATGCCATTTTGTATGAAAGCTGTACTCTCTGGAATTTCACCAAAAAGCAAGCGACAATTGCAGCCCATTTATTACACTGAATACCGAAGCCACGGGCTGATACTAGAGCTTTACGAGCTGCTTATAAGAGACTGTCTTGTACAGACTCAACAGACTCATTCCTGTTCAATGCAGAGGTGCATGGGGACGCTGAAGGCGGTGCTCATAATATTGAGAATTCGATAATAATTCCATTAAACCTTCGTGCGCATTGCACTGATCAGAGCTTAGGGTTGCAGTTGGTTATAGCGCATTGCACTGATCAGAGCTTACGGTTGCAGTTGGTTATAGCTGTAGGTAAGGCATGTGAAGCAAGGACCTGCAATTAAGCAGCCTTTTCCTTTCCTATTTCGTTATGTTCCGTCTAAGAACCGACCGGAATTACAGAGTCATGATTACCCTGGTGTCTTTGCTTCAGTCAACAATTCATTACAGTTGATTTTGCTTCATATCCGTTGGATGAATAGAATCTGCAATCTACATAGATTTTGCTCCATATCAGTTGGATGAACAAAATTTGCAATCGAAATAATCCATATTGATTAGATGAATACAATCTGCTGTCCAAATAAAGATTGCCTAATATAGGGAGAAAAGTCAGCGGTTGACCATGATCTTAAATCAATTGTACATTCCGTCCATGTTGATTACCGTTGACTTTTCTCCATCTAAATGTCAAAGGTTGCCCATATTGATCACCGTTGACTTTGTTCATAGAAAGGTTGACCATGATCTTAAATCAATTGTACACTCCGTACATATTGATCACCGTTGACTTTTCTCAGTGGAAATGTCAACGATTGACCATGTTGATTATCGTTGACTTTCCTTCATCTAAAAGTCAACGATTGACCACCGTTGACTTTTCTCCATCGAACAGCGGCAATCGAGATAAGAATGGCAAGAAATGATGCACATCCCACTGTAAATAACCTTTAAAACGACTCTAATAAGCAAATGGCCTCATCCTCTGCAAATAATATCTTGATGTCCTTAATATTACACAGATCATTTCATTGTCGTTTTATGCCACGGAATATAATATGCAACATTTTTAAATACGTGTTCAGCTAACCATCTCAGAGTAATACGTTGAACTGAAGATTTCAACCATAGATGAACGTATACTCGCTTGATCTTGACACTTCTCTTGTGTGATAAATTCCCATTGTGTTTCTAAAAGGCAAATTCGTGGAAAACAACTTCGATTAACAAATTTTGCATTGATTGTGGGTTTATCCTACGTCAAGCTTGCTTTGGCACAAAGGAGAGTCACATAATCACCCAGCTATGTAATTAAATGGACCAGCAAGGTAATGAAACGCCCAGATAGAGCCCAACAGATAGAACCAGATACTAGGGAATGGAATTAGCAATCTAACGGGAAAGAAGTAATAGCTTTTTCCTTAAGACTACAGATTTCAGATCTCAGAGCAAATCCCAGGGTGGCCCTTATAGAGCTTTGAAGTGTAATTCATTTACACACAGAGAATGAATTCATACACCATAAAATAAGCAGGCATCCATTTACTATGAAGAAGAACAACATCAAACATAATAATTAATCAATAAACATAAGAATTTTACACTGTAAATTCAATTGAGAAAACTAGCTTGAAATGGGTCTCACTTTCTTCATTCCATCAATCTTTGACACATTGCTTTCATAGTTTTCTATTTGAAATTAAAAATAAAAAACTTAAAAGTATCAACTCTTACACCCACACATCACTTCCGATTCATTTGGATCAATAGTTCATCTTCCTTGTTATTTTTTCAAGTGAGGACAGTTCAACAATACACAAAAGCAATGGACATAAAATACAAGCATAACAACTATCGTTTTCTTAATTTCTTTAAAGTCTTTTTGAGAAATTGCATCCTACTTAAAATCTGAATTTTCCTTCATCATAGTGGTTAAGTACTCTACACTTTTAGTAAGTACTCTACACGTGAAATTTGAAATGTGTTTTTTAACAAAATTTGTCCTTCCTGAAGAAATTGCATCTCTTTCTCTTTCTCATTTTATAGTAAAGCAACACATGTAATATCTTCAAATAACTCACAACCATTTAAGTGTCTTTATGCTTAAATTGGTTCTTTTCAATTGGGTGTAACTTGACTGGTTGTGAGGAAAAGTTGTTACCCTTTCCATTAGGGTTCAAATCTCACTATGTGACATGTTTGCTCTAAATGAGAACCCCACTTGAAATGTAATTTCAAGTAGTTGAGAACCTCTTTTGGCCAAACCATCCTGACAAGAAGAGTAAGGGGGATAAACTCCACTAGAATGGAAAAGGGGCTAAGCTAAGGGGGCTTAAGCCAAAAAAAAATGTTTTATCAATATTCCTAAAGTTAAAGTCTAAAGTAGGGGATAATGCATTTTATCCTAAGTCCCTATGAGGAAACGTATCACCATGTGAGGGAACCATGTGTGGCCCATGTAGTGTCCAACATGACAAGTGTCAAATTGGGAACATGCACATAAGTTTTGGGGACGTATCACCATGTGAGGGAACCATGTGTGGCCCATGTAGTGTCCAACATGACAAGTGTCAAGTTGGGAACATGCACATAAGTTTTGGGGACTTTAGTTCATTCATCTACCATTCGATCATTATTATTTTTCTACCTCACCTCGTTATTGTCATTTGGACTTTCATGCTGCCATTATTGTACATGCACCTGTACCAAGAAGAGCGTAGGATTCTGCTAAAGAGCATCGAAAGAGAATTGTTAAGTTGAAGAGGTGGGTTGTCGAGCCAGTGTGCATTCTCTCCAAGTGAGAGAATTGTAGGGAACTGAATCCCCGAAGATGCCATCTGGTCGTCATAGAACTCTGGTTATTCATGTATGGCTTGTTGTTGAAGCCTAGAGGAAGTGGGCAACCATAGGGGGCACACTTCCTGGGTGGGACATGCATGTGGGGAAAGTAGAGTCTGTGGAACTTGGCACCTGTATTGAGATATTGTTGTTGTTGAGAGACCTCCAAGGACATATTTTCCTTGCCCTAGTGGAGTTCAAGCCCAGCTCTAGGGTGACCTGTTCTCAGTTTGAGGGGAACAATGTCTAAGGTTGGGAGGAAAGTCATAGGTCTTCATGCAATTGGTGTTTATTTCATGAGATAAGTGTCTATCATGTGCTTATTTCAATAAGTGTGTGTGTAATTATGAGTTTTCTATTATGCAATCTTTGTTATTAATTCTATGTATGAATTGTTGGTGTTGTGTGTTGTTTTTATTCTACATAACTCTGCATAAATCATGTGTTGAGTATTAGTGTGCAAAATACTATGAATTCTAGTCATAATTAATTGTTATTCGTAATACCACCTAAGTAATTTTCCCTACAAAAATTGTATAAAAATTGTATAGATGATGTAAACTGGTAATTATGTCATGGGTTCCATAATCATCATTACCCTGAGCGTATTTGCGATGAGACTGGTTCAATAATGGAGATTGTAGTTGTAATACCCTGAAAAGGTTTATCAACGACTCAGTTTATATCTTCGGTTGTCTATGTAGAATTAATAATTGTACAGATGATAAGTGAGGCAATTACCCATCTTGTTATAAACAAAGTTAAGTGAGTAAAAACTCGATATTTTGGGTTGGAAAGGCCTTGAATAGCTACAGACAGTGTGTTGGGCGCAATTTCTCATCCTTACATCGTGTTGAGAAAATATTAATAGTTTGGGGTGGGTCGTACAACCTCCAAGTGGTCCTAAGAGTCTTAGGAAAGCCTCAAAGAAAAACTCAGAACATTAAAGACTACGAGAAACCTTCTCCATAGTAGGATATATCAGTGATGACATGTATTTCATGAAATTCTATGTGGAGGGTCCATGAGGAGAGTGGCCCACGATGCCACGCGGCATGGTGTTAAGGTATTTAGGGAAACGAAGGGTGACATGGTCTGAGTGCCACATGTCAAGACAAGAGACAGCATTGGGTAGGTCCACGTGTGTAATGTACAGGTAGTGGAGTTAAGATCATGGCAGGTTCACGGAGATGGGAAGATGAGATGAATGAGTTTGTGAGTCCATGATTTTGCGAGTCCGCCAACCTGTGAACCCGACAGGATCACAAAATAATCTAAGTGTTGAGACTTTTCGGATGGGTTTATGTAGAGGTGGTACATATTTGTACGTCCACGAATCCAAGATTCTGCGAATGAAAAAGAAGCTAAAGTGTTGGGAGCAGGTTCGTGAAAGGTACGATTAAAGACCATGAGTTCACAAGACCGCCACCCGTGAGTCCATGAATTTAGTAAGGTTGTTAGAAGAAGCAAAAATTTTGGTACCCCATCCCTTAGAAGGTAAATAGGGGGTTGGGTATGTTACAAAGTGGTATCAGAGCAGGTTACAACACTAGGCCTGGATGGGCAAGAGATTAGTCCTAGGACTGGTATATCAAGATTTAGATGAGTCTGATGAAAGGTGTTTCTACCTTTAAAGGATTGTTTATTATCTGCATTAACTTCCTGAGGAGAAGAACTCCATATTGAAATCATATCTTGGAAACCATGGCTAAATTATAGCAAGAGGAAATTATATTGTCCCTCTATCAAATTGATGACTACTCTTACAGGAGTAGGAATATGTTGATAGGCTTATTATTGGTAAAACTTGAATGTACATGGTAGTGGTGGCAGAAATTTTGTTATGAAACTACCTGAGTTCAAACAAGAGACATGAGTTGGGTTGTTTTGTTAAGTAAAATAACGTCTATCTTCAAGGGTAGGTAGAGTATCTTGTAATAAATATGGTCGATTATATAAGGGTCTTAACCCTTATGGAAAATTCCTTGTGCTTAAAGGAAATTGGTATGGATTGATAGAATTTGTAGTAGTAATAATTATTACTTTAATAAAATATCAAACCTTGTATAGGTGTATGATTCCTCATGATCAGAGGACAGATGGAAAATGTGTAAGGTCAGTTTATTGGACCGATAGTGAATGAAAATGGTTTTTGGAGAATAACTCAGTTGAGAAATTAAAAATGAGTCCTTTGGATTGTTGTTAGACCTCCTATAAGAGGTAAAGAGGTATGAACACATGAGCAAGTTTATGATGCTCATGATTGCAATAAGATAAAGTATATGCCTATTAATCTAGGGACATGTTTGTGCATGCGAATACAAATGGCGGATAGTTGGAATACATCTGCACTGTAAGCATGGGTAAAATGCTTTGGGTACGAGGATATGTCAGAATGCATATGGAAAAGATTGAGCATGTGTATAACATGCATATAGGCTTATTATAGTTTGTTATTGGATAAAAAAATATGGTGATGTCATGGATCATATGGTTAATGATGATCTGAGTATAGGAGCATAAGTAAAATGTTGATGACATTGATTACATAATACCTTAAGAGAATAAGGTAAAATGGTTAATGAAATTGTTGATTATGTATGCAGTAAAGGAAGTGCTAGGACATATATAGATGATGACTATGATAGACTGACATCCAGAGGCAGATGATAACCATAGGAATATGATATAGTGTGCTCAAGTTGTAGTGAGGGGGAATCTGGAGAAAGGATTCCCTTGATAAAAAGGTGTGGCGACCAAGAATGGTTTGAGGCATGAAAAAAAGCTTGATTAGTTGTCGTGTTTCCTGGAGCACTGTTGAAATTGCCATATTGTATTTATGGGTAGTTGCATACTTTTATAGCAGTTTAGTAAAGAGTGTTTTCTTGTTGGTCTTACAGAAATATCCCCCTATGGACAGGTGAAATTTCCCTTGGATTACAGACCCTTATACTAAGACAGAAACACTACAAATGGACACTAACATCACTTTGAATTCAGTTTGATCAATCAGAAAGAGAGAAGGAGAAAGAGTGTGATGCACCTTATTTCGAAGTTTGTCCTCGTTGCTTCCAATCTGAGCTTGATCTCCAAACTCCTTAGCGCAACTTGATATATGAAATATGTAGCAAATAGAAACAAAGAAATCGTACTCTACAATATTAGATCAAACAAATTCATCTACAAAGATCAAAGGAACAATAGACAAGCACATGCAAGAATATACAAGCTTGAAGGAAATAGTCCAAGTATATTCAAATGAGAAATCAAAGAGAGTATTTATAGACCATGATTGATGCAGTTGCAGCAGCCACCCCAAGCTCTCCTCATCCAACCCTTGCACAATGCTACCAAGATCGTAAGTTTGATATCTGAAAGCTTCCCCATTTTCACCTTGGAAACCCCTCAATATATAGGCTTGAGAGGCATAAAAACCATGAGAAAATGAGGGGTATGGTTGAGGATATGGCTCCTTGAGGCTTGGATCATATCCTAAAGTGAGGCCCAAGCATGAGGGTAGAACAAAAATAACTCAATATCAAAGAGTTGTCCCATAGATTAAGGTGGGGGGAGATCCCCCCTTTCTCTCAACAACATCAGTGCTCCCCCCCAGTGAGAGACAGAGCGTTGATCCTAGATCATCTCTCCCCTATAGTGGCATAGGGGGTGCTATGATTGCACCCAAAGTATGGGCAGAGGGGCGTTGGTCTTCATAAATGCTCAAAAAAGAGTCAAAATTTCCAAGGAAAAAGTGTGATTTGACCAAAAAATTACAGTTTTCCTCCTCCCATATGACTTAGGGGTCATGAACAACTGTTTTAATGGTGTCAAGGGGTGGAGACAACTCACAAAGTGAATGAGAGACTTGGGAAGGTTCATACAACACTTGTGATAGTGAATGTGAAACTTACCAAGGTGCATACGTCACTTTGTGACACTTTGCAACACTTGCGACACTTAGGGTGTGTAACTCAAGTTTGGAATTTTGTTGTGTAATAGTTGGTTATTGTCATATGGAAAGGGAAACATAGTTATGAATATGTCTATGAGACTTTCCATGTGAATATCATGTGGATGACTATAACTTCTCTTTAAAGAAGATTGATATTAATATCAAATAAACATGAAAGAGCTATATAAAACAGTGCAAGTAATGCACATGCATAATACATACATAGATATACTTATATGATTGAAAGCATGACATGGCTGCCTAAGTAAGAGGCCAGTAAGGCAAGGAGTATGTTTTCCTGGACTGAATAATTCCATGGATATATAGTCGACCCTATGATGAAGGGTCTGAGTATTTTGTTAAAATGATAACTTAGGGAAGTAGGAAATTCATCGGAAAGAGCTAAGATGAAATGCTAAGAGAGAAAAGATCAAAAGTTCCCTTTTGATGGTTGTTATCTTGTAATGAGGACAGTATAATTATGATTTTATGGATGACATTGGTTGTGTAAGTGACTGTAAAGTCTCATCAAAACTGGATAATATTAAATCAATATGAATGAATGAGGTAAAAAGGTGTAAGTGGTGCACCTGCATATATGTAAATATACATATAGATTCTTAAAAGTATGATATGAATGTATGAATAAGTGAAACATGAGGAAAGATTTGTACTTTCTAGATTTAAATAATGACATGGATGCATGGTTGACCCTATGTTGGAAGGGTTTGATTTGTCTCAATCAAATAATAGCTTGAAAAGGATGTGTGTAAGTTTTAAACCTGCGAAGTAAAGAAATGCATATAGATTCTTAAGCAAGACAGAAATTAATCAATGGCTCATACACAGAGTACACAGAGATTTTGTACCGGAAACCCTCAACCGCGAAAACCTTTCTTATATTCATTATCTCGAATTTCACCATTCACCATACAATATATACAGTGTTTTTAGGTATTTCGTAGATACCAAAACCCTAATCCATTAATCTGGGATTAATTTACAAAACCGCTAAAAATAGTAAAATCTGCTAAAAATAGCAAAAACCGCCCAAAAAAAAAATTTGGGGGCGCTGCCCCGGGCTACCACCCGTTGCCGAACGTTGCGCGTAACCAGGGGGGGGGCATACCTTCCCCCCCCCCTGGGACCCCCCTAGGAAAGCGCCCAGCACACACGGCACAAGCAGAGCACTAGTGCGAGGGATCGTCAGACGCAGTTGTCATATCTGACGCGCCCACACACACACACACGCAAAGAATATAACACATAC
>CBVK0101731021.1:0-11193 GCA_900067695.1 Picea abies | reverse complement strand
CCTAAAATAAAGAAAATAGGTTAAGTGACCTAGAAATGGGTTAAGTGGAATAAAAATGGGCTAAGTGACCTAGAGGATGAAAGTATAAATAAGATAGCAATGGTCTCTTATAGATAATCCTTTTTGTGGATCAATGAAGAGCTTCTTGTGAATATATTTTGGAGTATTGATGGAGAGCTTCTTGTGAGAGAATGTTATTGGTGTGGATCTCTTGAGCATGATTGAAGATCTATTCTGAGAAAGAGAGTGAGAAGAGGATCTCATGGATGCATCAAAGTTTTGGAAATGTCAGATATCTTGAAGGAAAAATTCTCAGATTCATAGAAAACCCTATTTTCTTATGCATATGTGGGTTGTCTGTGTATAGGGTGCGTATACATTAAAGGTATACGTGGGTTGGTTGTGTATAGGGTGAGTATGTACACAGGAAGATTGTGTACAGGGAGCGTATAGTGGATAAAATCATGGAGATTTGTGTTTGAGCTGGTGTCAATCTCTTGGATGATGAGGCATGTTCTAGATCTGCATTCTATGGGCTCAGACCTATCACTGAGACACTGGTATGGTTACATTATTGCCTTAATGGATACTATTGTTTGATGTATTGTGAATTCTTAGGGAATTCTTGGTATGGATTCTATGATATGGTTCAATTTGGATGATTTGGTTGATGGAGTGATCAATACTCTTGTGATTCAGTGGTTTTGGATGATTTGGTTGATGGAGTGATCAATACTCTTGTGATTCAGTGGTGACATGATTGCTATGGTATTCTAGTTGTTTATACATGATTGAGATAACATTCATATTGATTTGTTGTGGATCATGACAAAGCTATTGGAGAGCTTGGATGTCATGTGACTGGCTGGTGGTCAGATTGGACAGTCAGAGACAGCAGAGAATGATACATTGATTGCAGAGAATCTGAGTTGATATTGAAGGACAAACCCTAATAGCTTAGAAGGTATACGCAGGTTGTTGTATACAATGGCCGCGTGCATACACGGGCTGTAGTGAGCCAGGGTGCGTTCACACACTGGCTATACTACTGACAGGTTGCGTACCTGTTGACAGATTGATATCTGTTGAGGATTTTTGCCTCATATTAGTTGGTGCTGAGGGTGTAATCTGAGTCTTTCATTATAGAGTTGGTTCTCTTGTAGAGTTGTACTCTATTCAATTGTTGTTGATAAACCCCCAGATTGTTCTCCATAATCGAAAGAAAAATTGTACATACATATTGTGTTCTTTGTGTTCCTTGTGGTGATGAATTATTGATGATATGTGTTTTTGATATATGCTATCAATATATGTTCACATCTAACTGGTTATAAATGACAGCGATGGGTAATGGATAAATGTTGAATGTTAACTAAGGAGTTTTGTGTAAAGAGGGAAGTTTTTGAAAAAAGAGCCCCACACTCATTCACCCCCCCTCTAAGTGTGGTAGGTGTGTCTAAAAAAATACCTCTTCTCTTATTACTTCAGGGGTAGGTGCTCTTCTCTCTTGCATGGATAGTTTTTTCAAGCCTTCTTGCATTCTTTCAACTTTGACAGCTAGGTCTCTGGCCCTCAGTTGCTTCGACATGTTCTCTTGTTCTTCTATTAAGCACATTATTCTCCTAGTCATGAAATCCCTTAATTATTTCTTTTTTTGTTCTATAGCTTCCTCTTCTTCTTTCCTTTGGATCTGATCTTTCTCAATCCAAGTCCTTCCTAACAAAAGTGCAAAGGGGGTGTTGTTCTCAACAAACTTAATGACCTCAAATTCTTCTTTCGTCAATGCTCCATGAGCAATCGTAGGTACATAAGTAAGTCTTCCACATAGGTTTATCATCTTTCCTTTAAATAATCCTATTCCTCCCAGTGAAGGAATCATACCAGGCTTTCCCAAAATTTCCCAAGTACTTTATGTCATGATATTCATTTGTGTTTCCTTATCCAGAACATAGTCTATGTCAAAGTATCCTATTCTTGTTTCTATGCACTCCTTCTCTTTTAAGATCTATGATAAACTGATGTCTCTGCATTCATTCAAGGTTTCTTTCATCTACAATAATATAGTCTCTGATTCTTTCTGGTGTTCTATCATATCCTTAGTCTCTTGACCTTCCTCGTGGCTTTCTTGCCTCATATTCATCTTTTCAACTTTAGCAATCATTCGAGGGAAGTCCAAAACTTCATGACCAACGGCTTTACAACAACGAAAAATATGACCTCGACTAGGGAATTCTTTAGCAAGATGTCTCAGTCTTCTGCAACTATAACAAAGAGTCAATCCTCTCTTTCTCTTAAACGATCCCCAAATTTTCCTGTACTACAGACTGGGATCACAATGATTAACCTGCAAAACATTCTTTAGGATCTTGCATTCACTTGTTAGTCCAAGAATTCTTTCTATGCAAAGGAATAACATATCTTTCATTATTTCTATCAGATCTATTCATATCAAATCTTCTTTCTTCTACCTGTGCCCTAGTTTTCAGACTGGGATAAGACCTATCAAATATACCTAGATCCATTCTTTTGAAACATAAATTTCCACTTATCTTACCTTTATCAGAGCACAAATCTTTAAGATCTTACCTCTTTTCTTCAGATCTGATTCCCTTCTTAGCACATAGCTTCACAAATCAAGTAGAATACTACGCACCACAGTAGCAGATCTACGCACCGAGATTTCTCTTTTCTTCAGTTACCAACAATCACAGTTTCAAGTCTCGACAATGGAACCATTTGTTAGCACAGGGGCAGACCCAAGGTTCAACGCTTCAACAACGCACCAACAAAACCCTAGCTATCGACCCTTTCAAAAACACCTGCGAAGTAGATGAAGTCTCACCTGAGGTAGAGGGAGGTGGGGTTGTAGGACTCAAGTGTCTACAACCTAGCTGGGACACAGATCTATGATCAAAATACTTAACACAACACTTAGCCAATACCATGCATTAGTCTTTAAACCCTTTATTCACATCACAGGTTAACACCCTAGTTACAGAAAAACACGGTATTAACCCAGATCTAAGCACATGTAACCATTTAGAACATAGAATCAAAGCAGATCTAGCATTCATTCATATCACTAAGCACTAAACATTCATCTAGAATAATGCACTAAGAAAATAAATACATAAACACTTGGACAACATAGCACAAAGAACCATAACACAAGATATACGTGGCTCACCCCAGTGTGGAGCTACATCCACCGACTCTTCTTCTTCTTTATTATTTTGCAATCCCCTTACATTCTCCTGCTTCTGTGCACAAAGCCACAGAGCCAACTCCGCCTAGGACAAGAGATATGCATGCACCCTCTCTAGATCCTCCTTCCCTGAGTTAGGTCAAGGCACAGAGCCAACTCCTAGTAAGCAAAAAGCCTTCTTACAATCACTTGCACTTAGCTTTTCAAGTCTCAACAAAATCTTGCACAAAGCCAACTAGTCATGCACTAAGCCTATCATTAACTAGTTACTTCTTACATCGCCTAGATTTCTATTTATACATTACAAAATGGGCCTAAACATGGGTAAACCCATGGTTCGACATCCCATACCCGTTACATAAACCCTAACACTCAAAAATCCCTAAAAAGGGGGTGAGATCCCATGACCTTTGAATCTTAGGAAAACTTTATTAGAGGATCTTGTAGTAGGGGACACAAAGAATATGAAAAAATTCAAAGTGATTTCATTTGATCTCATCGTAGGAGATCAATTTGGAAAAATATTCACGCACCTAGGGATCCCCAAGGAATGTTTTTGGGGGGTGGGTGTCCTTGTGGAAAAACACATATGATGTAACTCCCAACCAATACTAGAAACAATAGAAATAACAATTTACACATAATTCATCTTCATTATATTAGTAAAGGTTTCTAGTAGTAAAGAAAAACTCATCACAATGAATCTATCCCTATTTCTATTAACAACACCATTTGAAGTGAACTTAATCATATAGACCCATTTTTGTTTCACCACATTATTTCCTTGTGGACAATGAACCAATTACCAAGTATTATTCTTTAGTAGGGAATTATCTTCTTTAGTCATTGATATTTCCCATTTTTGTTTTCCATGTCTATAAGGTCACAAAACTTCAATGCATGCACTATAGTTGCAACATTGACTTCTTGTTTTTTACTACGCATCTTTCTTGAATTCATTGCATTACCTGCATCACTTCCACTAAACTCAATGTTTTTTATTACCCATTTAGGATAATTAATCTTCTTGGAAGGATATGTTTCAACAATGTATTCATCATGGACAAAATCAATGATTTTGTTAGTTGATTTATCATCAAATATTTTAACCAGTAGTTAATTCAACAACATTATTTTATTCAAAAATTGTTCTAGTAATTTCACGGATTGCTCTATTTGATTTAGAGATTGTGCTATCCAATTCAGAAGTTTGTAAAATTTCAAGTGAATCATAGATCAAAATATCAAAAGGAGAGGTCAAGAAAGTAGCATCTAAAGTCTACTTTCAAAGATAACATATTTTCAACTGATCACTTCAAATTTTATTGGATCAAACATTCTATATGATTTTGATTCTTCATATTAACATACCATGGTGCAAGAAAGAATCTTGGGATCCAAATTCTTCTTCTTGTCATATGGAATATGATCCCAAGTTATGTATCCCGAAAGGCTCTGAAATGTTCAATCAAAGGTTTCCTTTTGCTCCATTTCTCAAGAGGAGTCACACTCCATATCATGTTTGTTGTTAGAAGATAATTTTAACAACCAAAAACTTCTACCCAAAATCCCGTTGATAATCCCTTTGCTTGAAGCAAGAATTTATCCATCCCAATCAAAGTCTCATTCTTCCTTTCAATAACACTATATGCTAATAAAGGTCATAAGGCACCGGTATAGGCCATGAGATACCATTATGTGTTTGATACTCTTTAAAATCATGACTCACATATTCTTATCCATTATTAGACCTTGAACATTTTATAAGTGGGCCACATTACTTTTTAGTCAATGCCCTAGACTCTTTTAATTTCTCAACGAACATATCCTTGTTATTCATTAAAGAAACCTCATGTAAACCTATAAAAACAACAATCAAGGAAACAAAATTCTTTGTAAAAATCGAGGAAGGTTCTTTCATTATACAAAGGTCACTATGCACAAACTCTAGTGGTGTATTTTCCCTCCAAGACTTCTCTTTTTCAAACGATTCTCAGTGATTCTTACCAAAACAACATCCCTCACATACACCTTCATGAGGAACTACCTTAGGAATTTCATGAACCATATTCAATCTAACCATTAATTTCATACTTTTGAAATTAAACTATTTAATTCTTTCATGTCAAATCCTACTTCCATCATTCATTTTAGAAAAAAACATGAATGGATTGGTTTCCTTCTTTGATCATCAATTTTGGGAACAAGCACAAATGTGCTAGCTTCCTTTTTTGAATATTTAATATCATAAAACTTATAAATATGTCCTTGGGGTCAAGAAAACCCTTAGTAATAATAGTAAATAGATCAAGTTAAGATGCTTAAAAAAAAACCATTATGATGAAATTCAATTTTTTTTCTAGTTTGGGTGAGTTGTGATACATACATAAGAGTCACACTGAATTTAGTTACATGGTAAATGTGAGTGATCACACTATTTTCACAATAAATTAAAGTGTCCATGTTGATCACCTTCAATCCTCTTAACCTTGTCATCAAGGACATTGGCCTTCTTCCAACAAGTCTTCTCAATATTCCCTAGTTTTTTTAGAATAAAAAAAGTTCTTCTTATTCTTGACTTTCTTGGAATACTTTATAAACTCTATGATTTATTCTATCAACATTATATTTTCACTCCTTATCATGATCTCCTCCATAGATTATGTTGTGGCTGCAACAACCCCCCTTTACTTTTTCTTTTACAAGCTAAAGCTAAGGCCCCACTAACTAAAATTTCAATCCTATTGCCTAATCCTCTACCGCTTGAGCCTAATGTTATGTTTTTTCCTACTTTGAGGAAGTTGGGGGTTTTATCTTGTTGGATGATTGTTTTGATGGGTGTTGATTACTACTTTCGATCTAATGATTTCAAATGTTTTCATGATGATTATTGACCTATGATGTTTCATTGACATTTGTTTTCAGACTATTCGTTGATTTTGAAGTGTTTGATGATTCTATGTGGTTGCAATGTCTGATATCCTATTGCATGTATTGGATGAGGTTGTGGATAATTATTTGTTGATTGACTAATTCAAATGTTGCATCTTCTTGCTGACATGTTATGCTTCATGACTTCATACTTATTCTCTCGCTTATGGATTCTACTCTTTTTCTTCGAATTAGCTTATGTAGTCTTAGGACACTCATCTACAGTCACCATATTATTGTTGAATAAATCTAACACTCTTTATTAAATTGGTTTAATGGTAGAGAACATATTCTTTGTGTTGTCTAGTATTCTTTTGATTGCATGACTGGTATATTTCTTGTTTTTTTATAGGAGTAGGTTTGTAAGAAAACTTCGTTCACATAGTTGCTCCCGCCTTGAGAGGCATGTGGGGAAATATGTTCATACTTTTCTAAAATATTGACTTTGATCCTTGCCAAGCTTCCCATTTTCCTTTTCCTTGAGGTCCTAAGCCTTTAATTTTGTTGGATCCACCTTCACTACAAACTTGTTCCTGAGCCCTTTCGGATTGACCTCTATCGAGTTCTTCTTTTGGGCTTCCCTTTCTTGCGAAACCTAGGCCCAAGTATTATTGGGATTTTCTCATTCTTTTCCTCTATTATTTCCTCCAACCAAATATCATAGTTGGATTCTTCCCATCAAGAGATTTCCAACGACTATAACCATACTTAAATCCAAGTCTGGGATTGAAATTTGTAGCACATGAAACATATCATATCTAAAGTTGAAAGAGTTGATACACAAATAATTTCCAATACAAAGTTAAAATGGGAGACAAACATGGATTTTTGTGTGAAATAGGGGCTTCTTGCACCTCAAAAAAACATTTTCCTTGCCACTAGAAAATTATGGAGAGATCTCTACCTTGAGAGAGAAGCTCATAGCAAGGGTTTTCTAGGATGAATCAAAGTAGATGTTTTCCATGGACATATTGAACCCATATGATTTGTTTTTCTTCTAGCATTTACAAATCTCATTTTTACTGCATGATATGTTACAATGATTAGAATGTGGAACATGGAGGAAGGTTTTCTATTTGAAAAGTCACGACCACTTCGTAGAATAATAAAATCCTTAGCAACATATATGGAGATGTTGGTTGTAGGTGGAACTGAGGATTTTGTGATAACTTGGCAAGCAATTCCTGAGCTCCCTCATTTATTTTACATTTTGGGAATTACAAGTCAAAACATTGAATTTTGCCTTCGTGGACATATTCATTCGCTAGTGTTCAAAGAGAAAAGAGAACAATATAACTTTGACAGTTGAACCATAGTTATTGTGCCATTTAACACACATATTCAAGGCATAATTATTTTGGGAGATATTCTTTCTTCTTCCACTTCACTTGATCAAAAGTAAGCTAGAGTGCACTCAACCGATATTGGTATTGGATCCATCACTTTCTTAGGTATTGATTCTGCCATAATTTATAGTGTCTCTTGGATATGATCATTTGTGTCTTGGATCGAGCTTCTTTTAAGTGTCTAAAAATTCTCAAGCATGGAGATTGGGTTTGGGTTTGGTCACTAGTTGTGAGAGGCCCTCACTTTATGAGCACAAGTAGTGATATTTACACATGAGATATTGAAACATGTCACCAACAAAGGGTGAGTTAAAATGACGATGTTGGAAATGCACTCTCTTTAGAATGAAGCCATTTTTTCCATTTGTTGTTTATTAAAAGTAAGGATGGATCTATTTATATGTTTGAGGACCACTCTCGTCATCATCACATGAGTTGTTATGATGATGATGTTCTATTTAATGATAAACCAGTTGCTTCATGGGTTCATCATTCCTACTTGATTTATCCACTCACATTTGAATATCCATGGCATATATGTGCTCCGAGGATGGGAGGCTTGCCATGATGGATGTAAGAAAGTTACTAATCATCATTAGTGGATGAAGAGGATAATAAAAAATGGGAAAGATCACAACATCTTGAAGAAAATATAAATTACCACCTATTAGAATTAGTTTTGATAGTGATGCAAAAGAAACTATTCAATTTATAAATGAAACTAAAACTACCACTTGGCCATCATGCCAATAAATAGAAATTATTTTTTAATGATTATAAGTGATATAATCATAATGTGAAATTGGGTAAAAAATATAACATAAAGAATTCAAAATGTCGTATGGTATCCCAAGAATCAAGTAGGTGGAAGGCCAAAATCTAAGTAAAAGGAAGGCCATAAGATAAGTAAGTGGAATGCAAAGAGTAAAAAATGTAGAAGGCCAAAAATCAAGATAATTTTTTATAAATAGAGTCATTGTATTTAGAGAAATGGATTTCGGATCTTGGAGCTTTCAAGTATTGTTAATGTAACTTTTAGTGAGAAGAAGCCATTTTTTGCCAAGCCATTTTCTGGATAACTCTGATTTCTATGTGTATCTGTTATGGATTATTCTGTTGCATTTGCTCGGGAATGGATTTTTGTAAGAATGTATCTCACACTATAGACTATTCATATGTGTAGCTATTACATTCTTATTTATGTTCTATGGAAATTTTTGTGTGAATATGTGAGAATGAGAGTATAGATGGTTGTTTTAATGCTTGAATATTTGTTATAACATCTTTTTACACCTCACAACATAGATGCATATGTTGTCCTGGTTGTTAAATCCTTTTCCTACTTGCAGACCACAATCCTTAAAATTCTTAAAAAACTCCATTTCTCAATCCATTTTCGCTCTAACAGTTATGTAGCACACATATATACACTAGTTTCTCTTAATCAAAGTGCGTATGCATTTATTTGGCTCAAAAAAATATAAATTATGAATTTTTGGGTGGGGTTTATGGGTTCCTTAGGTTCTTGACCCCTATTGTCTAGGGATAACTAATCTAACCAATTATTTGGAGTACAAAAGGATGCCAAAGGGCAGAGGAGAAAAATCAATCTTTGGAGCATCATTATACTAGTAATCTTTTTCTAGAGTCTGCAAGCCCCTTTCTCGTGTCTACAATATATTCCCTTCATTTTGGAAACCATTTTTTTTCCATCTTTGCTCATTTATCCCATCAGAAATAGACTCCTTCGCTTTATTGGACCTGTCTTGAGTGAAGTGTTAGCAGGTATGAGTTATTCTTAATTGGCTCAGGTGGAGGAACCTGGATGTTGGTTCCCGAGTAACTCCATGTTGATCACACACTTATACTAATAGGGGGAGTGATCAGTTTAATAAAAAAAAAATTACTATTTTTTTTCTAAGCATTCATCAACCATAAGACAACAATCACATATTAACTGCAGAACATGGAACACAAGATTTACGTGGAAACCCTTTCATGAGATAATCATGAAAAATCTCTTTATAATTCATTTTAGGCACCAACCTACTATTACAAATATTTGTAGGCACCGACCTACTGTTACAAATATTTGTAGGCACCCACCTATTGGAGACACCATTTCCCACTAATACAAATCCTAGTAGACATCAACCTACTCTTATAGATCTTTGTAGACACCAATCTACTAGAGACACCAATCCACACCGCTAAGCACTAACTTAGAAAGATATATCAATCTCTTTCAAATATTCGTAGACACCAATCTACCAGAGACACGAATCCCCACCACTAAGAAATAAATTAGCAAGAAACACCAATCTCTGAGCTTCACCAAGCTTCACTGAGTCTACTATTATTTTTTACTTCACCAGTTCTGCTCGTTGTTTCTGCCTTTACCTAGTCTAATTACTACTTCTGCCTTTACTAGGTTTTCTCACTACTTCTTCCTTTACCAAGTCTGAATAAAATTTGAATTTCCAAATGGAAACTTTTCCAAAGGTTGTTGTTTTGGGCATTTTCTCAAGAACAAACTTGTACAACATGCCATGTATCAAAATTTTCAAATATGATTCTGAAGTTTTTACCTGAGGTAATTTAGTATGTCTCCTCTATCTATGAAACATATCAAGGTATGGAAAATTGTGTCAAATTGACCTCTTTGAAACTTATTTCAGGAGCATTCAAGAACTCTAACTTCCACAGAGAATATCTCTGAAAGTATAGTGAACCAAAATATGATATTTTTAATACATGCACACCAATATATCTCCTCCATATATACAAAATATCAAGGTCTTAAACATCACAAAAAATAAGTTATAGAAAAAGTTCCAAGCTTACCTATTTGAAATTAATTTATGGAGCATTCAAGAACCCTAACTTCCACAAAGAATATATCTAATTGTATAGTGAACCAGAATATTTTATTTTTAGCACATGTAAATACATATCTCTCCTCTATTGCTGCAAAATAATAGGGTCTAAAACATCCCATAAAATAAGTTATAGCGAAATTTCCAAGTTGACTTGTTTGAAACTGATTTCAGAAGCATTCAAGAACCCGAACTTCCATAGGGAATATATATGAAAGTATAGAAAAAAACCATATGATAATTTTACCACGTGTACATCAAGATCTCTTCTTTATCTTTTCAAAATAATCAAGGTCTAAACCATTTCAAAAAACAAGTTATAGTAAAAGTGCCATGCTGCCCTATTTGAAACGGATTTCAGGAGCATTCAGGAACCCTAAATTCCATAGGGCATATCTCTGAAAGTATAGGGAACCAACATCTCAAATTTTGATCACATGTACACCAATATCTCTCCTCTGGCGCTTCCAAATTTTAGGGTCTGAAACATCCTAGAAATAAATTTATCGGGAAAATTCCAAGATGACCTAAAATTGATTTCATAATTCAATATTTTCTAATCCTTTTTTTACACTCACACGTTCTCTCAATGTTTTCTCTTTTTATACTTTTCCATAACCCTTGATGAAGGGATATTTCCATTAATTAAATAATTAATTCTCAATACCATGGGAAAATACCCCAAATACCATGGACAAACACCCCAAATACCATGGACAAATACCCCAAAGCATAGGAAAATACCCCATACCCATGGGTTTGAAACCACCATTTCACTTTTTGTTTTTTTGCATGCACCCCTTTTTAATATACTAGTACACACACACACACACAC
>CBVK0101731018.1:0-11108 GCA_900067695.1 Picea abies | reverse complement strand
CCGCTCAGAGATGTGTATAAGAGACAGAGATAAAGCATGGCACGATCGACACATTAAGAAGAAGACTTTCAAGGAAGGATATCTAGTCTTTCTCTATGACAACAAATCGTTTCAGCACCCAGGAAAGATGATAGTGCATTGGGTAGGACCATACGAGGTCAAATATGTAACAAAAGGTGGATCTGTACAATAAAGAGATTTAGTAGGCACATAACTCATAGGAATGATCAACAGGAGCTGACTGAAGCTCTATAAGGATAGTTGACCAACCACTGCACAGTAAAAAAAAAAAAAAAAACTAAAAAACACAAAGCATGCCTGAGAGTTGACCAACCACTGCACAATAAAAAAAAAAAAAAAAACTAAAAAGCACAAAGCATGCCTGAGATGAAAAAGCCACAGGACCCTCGAAAAACAAATGCAGTAAAGGCAAGATAAATGGTTACATGCCAAATAAAAATGAGTGGGAAACAAAAAGTCAACAAAAGAAGGGTACAAGCACTGACAAAAGCAACAGAGCTGAGGGAAAAGTTCCAGATGATCATCGGGGAGATCGAGGCAACTCAGAAAGATTAGGTGACTCAAGACTTGTCACATGTCAGTGTTGGGGGCCTGTTGGTAGCAGGCCGAAGTGGGAAATAAAGCATGCACAAAGAAGAATGGCAGATGGAAGAGAAATCGTGGTAAAGAAAGCGTGCAAAAGGAAAGAGACAAATGGTAAGAAGCATATCATGCACGCATGCAAGAAGGAGGCGACAGCTAGAAGGAAGCAAAGCATGCATGTAGAGAAGGAAGAACTAACGACAATAGGGTTAGGGTTTTTGTAAGGTTTTGTGTAAATGACTGAAGATCCCGATAGATATAAATATAGATACGCATGTATCATAGAAAGGTTAGGTTAGGTTCGATTCGCTGCCTTTGTAGGGGTGGAGATTGTGTGTAAATCGATTGAACTAGAGCGGAGGAGAGAACATAGATCTTGAGGATTAGATCACAGGCCGAGGAGCCTGGTGCGATCTAGTTCACCTCACATAGATCTTACCCATCTGAGGAGAGTTGTAAGCGCATGGCACGAGATTGCAGAACTACCATAATAAGAGAGCCAAGAGCCAAATCTTTGTGGACGTATCCCAGGAGGGGGGTGAACCACGGTAACACCTATGTATGTGATGAATGCATGCATATATTTGTCATACTTTTAGTAGTTAAACGTTGTGTGTAATGAATGAATTAGTTATCATATTTCTTGGTTTATTGTTGTTGGGATATCAAGAAAAGATGCCATGAAGTTTAAAGTATTAAAGAGAATAACAATAGTTTGTAACACAAGTTATAATTAAAGGTTTATAATACAAATCTCATAGGTAAGAAGCACGACACGCGTGCATGCAAGAAGGAGGCGATAGCTGGAAGGAAGCAAAGCACGCATGCAGAGAAGGAAGACCTAATGACAATAGGGTTAAGGTTTTTGTAAGGTTTTGTGTAAATGGTTGAAGATCCCGATAGATATAAATATAGATACACAGGTATCATAGAAAGGTTAGGTTAGGTTCGATTCACTACCTTTGTAGGGGTGGAGAGTGTATGTAATGGTTTTTGGGGATAAACTAATTTTGTAAAGCGATTGAACTAGAGTGGAGGAGAGAAGGTAGATCTTGAGGATTAGATCGCAGGCTAAGAATCCTAGTGCAATCTAGTTCGCCTCACATAGATATTAACCATCTGAGGAGAGTTGTAAGTTCACAACGCGAGATTGCAGAACTACCATAATAAGAGATCCAAGAGCCAAATCTTTGTGGACATAGCTTAGGAGGGGGGTGAACCATGGTAACACCTATGTAATGTGATGAATGCATGCATATCTTTTTCATACTTTTAGTAGTTAAACATTGTGTGTAATGAATGAATGAGTTATCATATTTCTTGGTTGATTGTTGTTGGGATATCAAGAAAAGATGCCATGAAGGTTAAAGTATTAAAGAGAATAACAATAGTTTGTAACACAAGTTATAATTAATGGTTCAGAATACAGATCTCATAGGTAAGAAGCACAACACGTGCACATGCAAGAAGGAGGCGACAGCTAGAGGGAAGCAAAGCACACCTATAGAGAAGGAATACCTAATGACATTATGGTTAGGGTTTTCTGTAAATGACTGAAGAGCTTGATAGATATAAATACAGATACAAAGGTATCATAGAAAGGTTAGGTTAGGTTCAATTCACTACCTTTGTAGGGGTGGAGATGGTATGTAAGGGTTTTTTGGGGATAAAATACTTTTGTAAAGCAATTGAACTAGAGCAGAGGAGAGAAGGTAGATCTTGAGGATTAGATCGCAGGCCGAGGAGCCTGGTGCGATCTAGTTCACCTCACATAGATCTTACCCATATGAGGAGAGTTGTAAGCGCATGACGTGAGATTGCAGAACTACCATAATAAGAGAGCCAAGAGCCAAATCTTTGTGGATGTATCCCAGGAGGGGGGTGAACCATGGTAACACCTGTGTAATTTGATGAATGCATGCGTATCTCTGTCATACTTTTAGTATTGGAGTTATGGATCTAACATAGGTAAGATAGAAAGTATTGGAGTTATGGCTCTAAGAAATATAGCTACCCCAATGGAGTCTCCAAGTACCCTCCAGGTCTCTCACACTTGTTAGGAAATATACATCCACACTAAACCTAATATGAAATCAAATATAGATTTAAACAAGAAAATAAATGGAAAACACAGTACAAAGAGATTTCACCCTGGAAACCCAAACGGGAAAACCAACATTCCTTGAGCGTATTTCTCTCTTGTTTTCTTATTCATTCTTAATAAAGAGTTAGATGACTAACCTTGGTCTACACCTTAGATGCAATAACCATCATACTCTCTTTATTTACACAAGAACAACCCTGGAACCACTCTAGCTTACATATACATGACTATCAAACTTCTTCTAAAGATTAACATGAACATCAACTTAATAAAATTAAAATGATCCTTATTTATAGGATTTACAACATGAAAAATCCTAAATCATGGCACCCAGAAACAATTACATATCCATGAACATGATTGGCTACAAATTTCGTGAATCTTGGGATCCTATTATAGTCAACTAATCAGTTTACCAATCGACTAGCGATTGGTCTTCAATCAATTGTCACTAAACCTTTTCTTGGTTGAACTTTTGACTTGTACGTTGATCACTTCGAATTCAAATTTCCTAGTAAGTCACTTCTACCTTCGACCTTTAACTTATGACTTGAATTGAATTATTAGTTGACTTATCTCCCAGTTGATCCACCTTGAATACACAATCGAATGATTGTTCTTTCACTACAAAGAATATAACAACCCAACATTCTCCCACCTTTTGTATTATTTTATGATACAAGATAACATGAACATTTTTTCACCGACCCAGGGAAACAATGACCATTGCCTCTCTACACCCTGTCTCTTATACACATCTCTGAGCGGGCTGGCAAACTTCCTAGCACTCACAAACTTGGTCAAAGATTTTGTTATG
The DNA here is from genome assembly GCA_900067695.1 of Picea abies. Lineage (NCBI taxonomy): Eukaryota > Viridiplantae > Streptophyta > Pinopsida > Pinales > Pinaceae > Picea > Picea abies. Next base: position 7,584 of record CBVK0101731018.1, on the reverse strand, counting down.
TTTTCCAACGTGTCTAATTTCTCTAGCAACACTTTGTTGCTTTCCACCATGTCTCTTACGAAATAATATTTTAATTTAATATGATTTGTCCTTAATGGTACATTGGGTTGTTTTCTATAAATATTGTGCTTTGACTGTCACAATTTATCTTCATAGATCTATGCTTAAACTCGATCCTTAAACACAATCGCTTCAACCATATTGGTTCTTTTCTTCAATGAGTGGTTTTCATATATTCATCTTTTTTTGTCGACAAGGCTATGCCTATCTGTCACTTACTCAAACAACTGATTTCTCCATCGAACATATTAAACACATATCCATTGGTTGACCTTCGTCAATCCATATTTCTATCCCAATCAACATCGACAAATCCATGTACATTTACTTCATTGTTAGCTTCAAGTTTCCCTTTGTAGCATATAGCATAATCTTTTGTGCCACAAAAATACCTAGACACTCTCTTGACAACATTCAATGTTCTTTCCCATGTGTCAATATGTATCTACTCAAAACTCCCATTGCATGAGTAATGTCTGTTTGAGTACAAACCATATCATACATCAAACTACCAAAAACACTTGCATAGGGAACAAATGCCATGTCCTCTATCTCTTCCTATATCTTTTGACACTATTCAACAATTAGTTTTTCTCCCACGAGAATTGGAACCTTGACTAGATTACAATCCTGCATGTTGAAACATTTCAAAATTATTTCAATGTACTTCCTTTGATTCAATCAGAGCTTTCTAACTTCCTGATATCTCTTAATCTCCATTCCTAGACAAATTTCATTGCATTGATATCCTTCATGTCGAACTTGGAGGATATCTACTTCTTCACCTCCTTTATTGCATCCATGTTGTTTCCGACTAGCAACATGTCATCGACATACGCAACATGTCATCGACATACAATGCTACATATATGAATCACCCACCTTCTTCCTTGGAATATACATAGTGATCAACCTTTCTTTTCACAAATTCCAAACTAAGGATGTAGGTGTCAAAATTCTGGTACCACATCCTTGGTTATTGATTTAGACCATAAAGGGATCTTTTCAACTTGCACACTAGCTCTTTCTTACCCTTTATTGTAAATCCTTCAACTTATTGTTTCATGTAGATTTCTTCTTCCAGGTCCCTATGTAGGAACATTGTATTCACATCCATTTTCTCTATTTCAATATCAAATTCTACAACTAAAGACATCAATACTCTAATGGAAGTTAATTTTGCAACAAGGGAAAAAATATCGCCGAAGATGACTCCTTCAACTTGGGAATATCCTTTTGCTACTAGTCGAGATTTGAATTTCTCAACTTGACCTACTACATTCAAATTTTTCTTGAACACCCACTTGCTACCAATATGTTTACTTCCACTAGGTAGCTCTACCAAATCCCATGTCTCATTCTTGTATGAGGATTCCATTTCTTTGACCATGGTGTCCTTCGATATTTTACCCTCTATCGAGTTTATTTCTTCCTTGACCAATTTGGATCTTTGTTAGTGGTATATAAAATAAATGAAAAATGGAAATTGGGTGGACTATAACTTATAGTTGTTTTTCTTACTCATTCATATCTCCGTACAACTGGAGTTGTTTGTTCCACCTCTTCATCTCATTCAGTCGATGAATTTGAATCATCTTCTTCATTCCTCAGTTCAAACCTCACCTTCTTTGGATCTTTCTGTATATGAACCTCTTAAGACTTGGAAGTTCCTCTGACTTACCTAAATACCACATCTCGACTATTTATTGTTTTCCTTGATGCAAGATCCCAAAGTTTATATTATTTCATTCCATCCTTGTACCCAATGAAAATACACTTGACTTCCTTCTTATCCATCTTGTTCCTCTTTTCCTTGGGAACACACACAAATGCATCACACCGAAATACTTTGAGATGTGAAATTTAAGGCTTCTTAGCAAACCATACCTCATGTAGATTCGATTCAGCTAGAGTTTATGAAGGAGACCTATTTACCAAACACTTTTTCATTTCAACTGCCTCTACCCAGAATTCTTGTGTGAGCCCTCTACCACTGAGAATGCTCATTTCCTTATCCATCAACATCCCGTTCATTCTCTCAACAATTCCATTTTTTTGTGGGGTATATGGTGTGGTATTTTGGTGTGCTATGCCACATTTTTTTTCATAACTACTCAAAGTCCTTTCAATATAATTCACCACCATTTTCAGTTCTCAACACCTTGATTTTCCTATCTATTTGGTTTTCTACAAGATATTTAAACTCTTTGAATTTCTTGAAAACCTATGATTTATTCCTTAGGAAATATATCCATGTCTTCCTAGAAAAAAATTATATGAGGGAGACATAATATATGGATCCACCAAATGAAGGGTTTGGTATATGATTAAACATGTCATTATGAATCAGTTCCATAATCCATTTTTCCCTTGTCGCTCCAGATGTGAACCTAACCTGATTTTGTTTTCCATTTATGTAATGTTCAAAAAAATCAACTTCCAAATTACAATCAGGGAAACCTTCGACCATAAATTTATTGTGCATATCTTGAAGTCTTATTTTTCTAATGTTTCCCATCCTCTGGTTCCATAACATTGTCAGTTCAACTTGACAAAGAACAATCAAGTAGGTTTGTATTGACTCAACCCAAGTTAAGTCGAGCCGAATTGAAGTTGAGTCAACTTCAGGAAAAATAATGTTGTTGCATTCAGTCAAGTCGATGTTCCCTAAAAACTTGTATAGGGTTCCAATCCGAAATCCTTTCATTAAAATCATCTCACCCCTAACCATTTTTCATTTATCCTTCTGAAATGCATCACTCATCTTGCACACCGTGATTTTTCCCATACTCTTTTCAAACATAAACTCATGAATTTGATTCAAACCCATTTCTTTTGGACTGTTGTGGGGAATAGTATTAAATCTTGGGGGGATTATCTCATTCTGACTTCCCTTGCCCATATTTCAAATCCCAAACTTGACACCAAATATCTGTTCACAATGTTTCGTAGCAAAACAATTTTTTCATATATATGAACTCAATGGTTATGGTTTAATGCCTCACTATTGGAAGTTGGTTGTTCCACCTCTTCATCTGATTCAGTCGACGCATTTGAATCATCTTCTTCATTCCTCAGTTCAAACATCACCTTCTTTGGATCTTTCTGTATATGAACCTCTTCAGACTTGGAAGTTCCTCTGACTTACCTGAATAGCACATCTCGACTCTATATTGTTTTCCTTGATGCAAGATCCCAAATTTTATATCCTTTCATTCCATCCTTGTACCCAATGAAAATACACTTGACTTCCTTCTTATCCAGCTTGTTCCTCTTTTCCTTGGGAACATGCACAAATGCATCACACCCAAATACTTTGAGATGTGAAATTCAAGGATTCTTAGCAAACCATACCTCACATAGATTCGATTCAGCTAGCGTTTATGAAGGAGACCTATTTACCAAACACTTTTTCGTGTCAACTGCCTCTACCCAGAATTCTTGTGTGAGCGCTATACCATTGAGAATGCTCATTTCCTTGTCCATCAATGTCCCGTTCATTCTCTCAAAAATTCCATTTTTTTGTGGGGTATATGGTGTGGTATTTTGGTGTGCTATGCCACATTTTTTTTCCAAAACTAATCAAAGTCCTTTCGATATAATTTACCACCATTTTCAGTTCTCAACACCTTGATTTTTCTATCTATTTGGTTTTCTACAAGATATTTAAACTCTTTGAATTTATTGAAAACCTATGATTTATTCCTTTGGAAATATATCCATGTCTTCCTAGAAACAAATTATATGAGGGAGACATAATATAGGGATCCACCAAATGAAGGAACTGGTATATGATTAAACATATCATTATGAATCAGTTCCAGAATCCCTTTTTCCCTTGTCGCTCTAGATGGGAACCTAACCTGATTTTGTTTTCCATTTATATAATGTTCAAAAAAATCAACTTCCAAATTACAATAAGGAAAACCTTCGACCATAACTTTATTGTGCATATCTTGAAGTCTTATTTTTCCAATGTGTCCCATCCTCTAGTTCCATAACATGGTCGGTTTGACTTGACAAAGAACAATCAAGTAGGTTTGTATTGACTCAACCTAAGTTAAGTCGAGCCGAATTGAAGTTGAGTCAACTTCATGAAAAATAATGTTGTTGCATTCAGTCGAGTCAATGTTCGTTAAAAACTTGTATAGGGTTCCAATCTGAACTCCTTTCATTAAAATCATCTCACCCCTGACCATTTTTCATTTATCCTTCTGAAATAAAGTGTGCACACCTGCATCACTCATCTTGCACACCATGATTTTTCCCATACTCTTTTCAAACATAAACTCATGAATTTGATTCAAACCCATTTATTTTGGACTGTTGTGGGGAATAGTATTAAATCTTGGGGGGATTATCTCATTCTGAATTCCCTTGCCCATATTTCAAATCCCAAACTTGACACCAAAAATCTGTTCACAATGTTTCGTAGCAAATCAATTTTTTCATATATATGAACTCAATGGTTATGGTTTAATGCCTCACTATTGGAAGCATTGATATCTATATCACATGGTGTTTAAGTATGTGTGTATTATCATGGAAATACTATTCTCTGTATCACATGGTGTTTAAGTATGTGTGTATTATCATGAAAATATTACTCTCTTGATAGAAAATGTTGGAGGCCATGACAAATGGTTTCAATATTGTATGGTTATCTCAGAATCAACAACTAGTGGAGATGGTTGATAGTGGATATGGGACAACAATCCAACTATTTATTTTCCTTGAGAACTCAAACCCTACCTTAAATATACTAGTTGTGCATTGATTTAGTTGATGATTGGAATGGTTGTTTTATACGGGTATTTGGATTTCCTCCATTTTATGTTCCAAAGACTTAACAAGCCCAAGTCTTGAAGTAAACATGATTTTTTATTTATATACATATGCATAGATATATTTGAGTTATATTATGTATTTCTAGAATGGTTTGAATAGGTTGCATGTAGGATATTGTTAAGTAGCTTGAATCAGTTATATGCACAGAGTATTGATTAAAATATCATGCTTGTTATCCTTAAGTAAATGTTATACTGGTCAATTGGGTCTAGCCCAAGTGGTTATGGGATGGAGTGTTATCCTCCCCACCTAGGTTCTATTCCTATAAGTGACTTGTTGAGCTCATATAGGGTATATTGTTGTAATAACTTAAAGTCCTATTGTTGAATTTACCTTGTTCCTCGAAGAATATAGGGTTTACCATGGGTACCATCCTCAAAATGAGGGGAAGTATCTCAGGGTTTTCCCTAGGAATTATAACATAAAAAAGAAGAAGTAAATATTATGCTAACATGCTAGAAATAGAAGAAAGTCCAAATACTTGGTGTTTTCTTGGGATGAGTAAACAATCAAAACTTGTTTGAGTGGACTTATGTTCATCTACATATCACTAATTGAACCTAGATAAATACATGATGATACAATTTGGTTGCATACTAACTATATTCAAGATTGTATATCCATGCTTGAGTTTATGGAAAAATTATGGGAGTTGGGTATGTTTGTGAATGATAATTTTGTTGGCATAGGGGCAGAACCAGGGTTCAATGCTTCAACAACCCACCAACAATGCACCAACAAAACTCTAACTACCAACCCTTTCAGAAACACCTGTGAAGTAGATGAAGTCTCACCCGACGTAGGGGTAGGGGGGGTTGAAGGAATCAGATATCTACAACCTAGATGGGACACAGATCTATGATCACAACACTTAAGAAATCACTTAGCCAATAATACACATTAAGTTATGATTCTTATTCACATCACAGATTAATCCTTAAATACATAACAACACTATAATAAACAAATCAAATGCTTCTAAGCACTTAGCATAAGCTCAGATCTAACATTCATTCACATCATAAATCATTAAGCATTCATGGATCTATCTATCATATATCAAGAATAGCACACGAAGAAAATAGATACATAAACACCATGAACAATATTGCACAAATCACATCGACATAGGATACACGTGGTTCACCCTAGTGTGGGGCTATGTCCACCAATTCTTCTTCTTCTCTATTAGTCACCTTAAACCTTCTTACAGGCATAGAGCCACATAACTCACTCCAAACTAGACAAGTGATTTGCGCACAACGTGCTAGATCCACCTTCCTCAAAATCAGGTCACAACACAAAGCCTTACACAATCACTTGCACTTTTCTCTGCAAGTCTTAACATACTCTAGTCATGCACTAAGCCAATGACCTCTTGCACTAAGCCGAGTCTAGTAATTGTAACTACTTATTACATCCTTAACTACTTATTTATATATTACAAAAAGGGCCTAGACATGGGTAAACCATGGGTCGACATTCCATACCCGTTACATAAACCCTAAAAGCCCAAAAATCTTGCAAAATGGGAGAGATCCTGTGATATCCGCTTTGCCTGGGAGCTCCATCTTTGACCAGCCTATCGAAGTCCCCAAAATGGTCAAACACGACCAATGTTTCCACAAAAATTGGTCGAGGGCCAACATGCCCCCAACACTCACCTGTGACTCATACTTCTATCCATCAAACTGTGGTATTCCATTTTTATACATGTTGTTTCTCCCCATGATCTACCTTTCAATGGTTAAACTGTTTTCTGAAGGAACCTGCTCTGAAACCAATTGTTGGATTATTGAGAGGGGGGTGAATTAGTAATAGAGAAATATAATCCTTTTTAACCATATAATGCAAGTGTTATATCAATGTAGCATTATCATCCAATATTTGTAGAGTGAATAAACAATGAACAAATGAACAATCATACACATACACATTACACCAGTGTTTTTATGTGGAAACCCAAAGCGAGAGAAAACCACGTAATGATTTTTCTTATATGTCTTGAAGAAGTAAATTCATTGGAAGCATCAAATTTCTTTGTTTTCCAACTGCAACTAGAAGGAGGCTCCAATCCCCTAGTTTCTTAGTGTTATCACTGAAATTTCATCTGCAACATCGCATGCAAATGGTCACAGGAATACAACATATCAAAACACCTATTAGTTCACCTGCAACACCAAAAAATTATTTCCAAGAGGCAAAAACTATACAACTGGTCAAAAAATTGACATGCACTAAAACAATAAAGGAAGCGCGCACATAGTGCGCAGGCCAAAGAAGCTCATAGAGCACAAAATGCACCATATATGTGACTGTGTATGAGAAAAGCAGCACACTCCTATGGATGATGCATTTATGGTTCTTGTCGGCCCCTCACACACTTCTGGACCAACTCCCAACTTGATTTGACCCTCAAATATGAGTTGAATCTAAATGGGGGGTTGGTGAAAGACCTAAGGGTGCCCATTGTTCAAAATAAAGATCGTTTGGATATTGCCTCAAAGACATGCTATAAAAGGAGGTCATGGGTGCACTAATAATTCAAGAGTCTCATTGTATTGTTATGCTTTCCCTATTTTCCTTCAAGAAACCTCTTTTCTTCTTAGGGTATACTAGCATCATCTCAATAAGCTATTCACCTCACCTCTTGAGGGAATAGGCTTGGATTTCTTC
>CBVK0101731013.1:0-14051 GCA_900067695.1 Picea abies | reverse complement strand
AAACCTGGGGTGTTACATCCCCTCCCACTTATTTTGGCACAATCCTTAGTGCATATACAAAACAGAGATTAGAATCTCAAATTTATTCGAAAAGCTGTAGGTACTCTACTCGCATGGCATCTTCATACTCCCAGGTAGCATCTTCAAGACCGTAGCAGGTCCACTGAACTTTTACCAGCTCTATAACTCAATTTCGGAGCATTTTGACTTTTCTGTCCAATACCCGCACTAGCTGAACCTGAAAATCTCCCTCTGTCTCTACCTGAATCATATGCCAATCAATAACATGGTTAGGATCATGTACATATTTCTTTAGTAAAGAGACATGAAATACATTATGCACATTCATGGAAGAAGGAAATGAAAGCATGTATGCAACTGGCCCTATTTTGTCTAATATTTCAAATGGACCACAAAATCTGGCTACCATCTTTGTACAACTGCCCAATTTCAAAGAGATTTTCTTGGGCTTCACTTTCAAAGTACATGCTCCCCTATAAATTCTCTAGTTGTTCTGTTCTTGTCTGCATAGACTTTCTGTCTATCCTGAGATGCCTTTAAATTCTGCTTTATCTTAACCACCTGGTCTTCCATGTCCTTGAGAAACTCTAGCCCAAGTACCACTCTATCTGTTGGATTGTCCTAGCTTACTAGAGTATCGCATTTCCTACCATACAAGGATTCAAATGGGATCATTCTTAATAAATCTTGATACCCATTATTATATGCAAACTCAACCAGGTGTAAATAATCTTCCCACTTAGATAGCTTATCCATCACATACATTCTCAGCATGTCTTCAATTATTCGATTGACTCTCTCTATTTTCCCATTTTTCTGGGGATGATATGTTGTACTAAAGTTTAGATTTGTGCCAAATCCTTTAAACAATCCCCTCCAGAAATTGGAGGTAAACTTTATATCTTTGTCCGAGACAATTGTCCTAGGTATCCCATGCAACCTAGCAATCTCCTTCATGAAAATTTATGCAATATTAGTCGTTGTATGCATTGTCTTCACAGACACAAAATGAGTAGCCTTTGTTAATTTTTCAACCACCACCATGATTGAATCATGTTTCTTATTCATTTTGGGTAATCCTATGATGAAATCCATGGTGATCACTTCCCATTTCTTCTCTGGAATTGGCAATGGCTGCAACAAACCCGCTGGGTGCCTATGGTCAACCTTCACCTTCTGACATTCCATACATCAAGTGATGTAATCAACAACATCCTTCTTCATTCCTGGCCAAAAGAAATGGCTTCTTACTGCTGTAATTGTGTTCTGGTAACCGAGATGTCTAGCATAAGGAACATCATGCATTTCCTTCAATACCACATTCCTTAGTTCTTCAGAACTAGGAACATAGATTCTATTTTTATGCACGAGTAACCCATCTTCCTTTATCTCATACTCCTTTGTTTTCTGCTTCTTTTACCGGTAGGTAATGCCGATCTGTAACAAGACCATCTAAAATTCTACTCTTCAAGTCTGACTGATGCATATTGACAACAGTAGCATGCATGAGATGCACTGTCCTACTAAATGCATCGACAACTTTATTCTCCTTTCCCTTGATATGCTTGACTGGAATTGGCAATGGATGCAGCAAACCCACTGGGTGCCTATGTTCAACCTTCACCTTCTGACATTCCATACATCGAGCGATGTAATCAACAACATCATTCTTCATTCCTGACCAAAATAACTAGCTTCTTACTATTGTAATTGTTTTCTGGTAACTAGGATGCCCAACATAAGGAACATCATGCATTTTCTTTAGTACCAAATTCCTCAGTTCTCTAGAACTAGGAACATAGATTTTATTTTTATGCATGAGTAGTCTGTCTTCCTTTATCTCATACTCCTTTATTTTCTATTGTACATCTCCTTGCTGTATTTTTTCCTTTACCTGTAGGTAATGTTGGTCTATAACAAGACCATCTAAAATTTCGTTCTTCAAGTTTGAATGATGCATACTGAAAGCAGTAGCATGCATGAGATGCACTCTTCTACTAAGTGAATCGACAAGTTTATTCTCCTTTCCCTTGATATGCTTGATATCGAAGTCATATTCACTTAAAAATTCCAACCATGTTGTTTGCCTGACATTCAATGTTGGCTGTTCAAAAATATACTTCAGGCCAATGTGGTCTATCCTTAATTCAAATTTCTTCCCCATGAGATAATGCCTCCACATCCTCAAGGCGTGAACAATGGAAACAAGTTCCAATTCATGGGTGGCATAGTTCCTCTAATGTTCCTTAATATTTTTGGACTCATATCCAATGACATGTCCATTTTTCCTGAGGACTCCCCCAAGTCCTTCCTTACGTGTGTTTGTACATACCACAAAACTTTCATTTGGATCAACAATCTTTAACACAGGTGCACTAGTAAGTAATTCCGTCAACACATTAAAATTCTTTTCACACTTGAGTGTCCATTCAAATTTAGTTCCCTTATTTTTCAAAAAAGTGTTGGGATGAGCAATCTTAGAGAACCCTACTATGAACCTTTTGTAGTAGCCAGCTAATCCCATAAAAAATATGACGTCTGACACATTTATGGGTGTTGGCAATCCTCTAATGGCTTCAATATTCTATGGATCTACTGCTATGCCATGCTCTGAAATAATGTGTCCCAAGTAATGGATCTGCTTTTGATAAAAATAACACTTACTCAACTTGGCATACAACTCATGTTCTCTCAGTACTTGCAACACCAGTCTTAAGTGATGTTCATGCTCCTCTTTAGACTTAGAATAGATAAGTGTGTCATCCATGAATACTATGACAAACTTATCCAAATAATTCTTGAATATTCCATTAATTAAGCACATGAAGACAACTGGTGCATTGGTCAGTCCAAATGGCACCATTACAAATTCATAATGCCCATACTTGGTCCTAAAGATTGTCTTATGAATGTCTTCTTCCTTGATTCTCACCTGATGGTATCTTTCCCTCAGGTCAATCTTTGATAATATCTTTGCTCCTCTTAGCTGATCAAAGAGGTCATCAATTCGGGGTAGAGGATACTTGTTCTTTATAGTGTACTTGTTCAGCTGTCGGAAGTCAATACATAGCCTCAAGGTTCCATCCTTCTTTTGACAAAAAGTATTGGTTCTCCCCAAGGTGAAACACTTGGACGTATGTACCCTTTCTTCAACAACTCCTCCAAGTGCATTTGAAATTCTTTTAACTCTGGTGTGCTCATTCTGTAAGGTGTTTTTGACACTGGGGCAGCTCCTGACACTAAATCAATTGAGAAATCTATCTCCCTTCTTGGTGGAAATCCGGGTATTTCTTGGAATAGATATTCAAATTCCTGTAGTACCGAGAAATATTCAAGGCTTAGCCATTTTGTATTATTTGGATCTTCCACATGAGCTTCATACAATTGACATCCTTTCCTAAAACATATTTTTAGCTGTAAGGCTGAAATATCCCTTATAGAGATGGGTTTTGGAATTCCTTTCACGGTGCTCCTTTTCCATTTCCATCAAGACATGTAAATGTCTTGTTATGACAATCTAGGATGACATGATGCTTGTCCAACCAATCCATTCTAATCAGAATATCATAAGACCCTAATGGTATGATATTTAAATCAATACTAGTATTCACGCCATTAAGACTTATGGAACAACTTCTGACCATATCATGGCTTCTTCTTTTGGTTCCAATGGCTAATTGAACCAAACTTGCTTTTCCAAGTTTACTTTTGTCCGAATGTAATCTATCCACTATCTTATGATCAATGTAGAAATGACTTTCTCTTGAATCAATCAGAATAGAAACAGGTTGATTTATGATCTTACCTTCCACCTCGATCATATTGGACTGGTACCCTGCTCGTCGATCATCTAAAGATGCATATATTCTTCCCATATCTTCGACTGTTGTAGCCTCTTGGATGTTGTACATAGTCTTCACTCTGTCCTTTCTGTGTGGGCAATCCTTGTACATGTGATCTTCCTTGCATCCCCAACATTGGATTGGTGTTCTTCCCCCTTTTCCCAAGGAATCTTCCTTCTTGAAATCTCCCTTAGCATATAAGGATTAAGGATGATAGGGGAAAATATTTTTCTATGTTATGTTTTTAGTGGTTAAGGTTTATAAGGATTATGGGTGATATGGGATTTTGGGGCTACAATGGTTAGGGATATATGATTTAACTGATAGGGGTTAGGGGTTTTTGGTCTAAGTATGAAGGGTGATAAAGTTTATATAGGTTAGATCTTATAAGGTTCATTGTTTTTGTATGTTAGGGGTTAAGAGCTAAGAGTGATATAAATTCTAAGGATTAGGCATCATTAGTGTTATAGGGTTTACGATAAGGATGATAAAGGACATGTGTTATATTAACACTTACAAATTATAGAGTTTGGCAACTATAATATTAACTCTTTATAAAAGATAGAGGTTAGGGGTTACAGGGTATGTGATTAAGGGTTATAGGTTATAAAGATTAGGGGTTATGAGTGTAAGGGCTTATGCGGGTTAGGGATTAAGTGTTAGAGGTTATATGCATATGTGGCTATATGAGTTGGGTGTTATAAATGTTAGACGTTTGGGGTTAAAAGGTTAGGTCATAGGTGTTAGAGATTATAAGGGTTATGTGTAAGTTATTATGGGTTAAAGAATAAGGACTATAATGGTTATGGGTTATGTATTGAGTTATCAATTACAATTGTTATTCATTAAAGGTTATAAGTGTTTTGGTTATACTATTCATTATAGGAGTTGTGAACTATAGAGGTTAGGATTCATAGTGGTTAGGGGTTATATATGTTAAGGTTTAAAGGGTTTATGGGTTAGGGTCAAAGTATTTATATGGGTTAAGGGTTATATGGATTAAGAGATATATATAATAGTTGTTAAGAGTGATATAAGTGATATGAGTTAAAGGTGACATGTGTTATAAGCGTTAGATTTGATGAGTTATAGGGGATATGTTAAGAGTTGTATCGGTTATAAGTTATATTAAGACTTAGGGATTAGAAGGGTTAATAATTTTGTTAGTGGTTACCAGGGTTAATGGTTATGAATTTTATCCTATGGGTTATAATATTTATAGATTAAATGTTATATGGTTTATAATTATGAGGTTTTACAGGGGTTAGGGATGAGATGATAGGGTTGCAATGCTTAATTATTATATGGATTATGGATTATAATGAATATACAGTTGGTGGATATACATATTATAATATTTAAGTGTTATAGGGGTTATACAAATCATAATTCATGAGTTCTAGGAATTAATTGTTGTAGGGGTTATAACATTTAGATGTTATGGTTTACATGTTTTAAACGTAGTAGGTTTTATAGGAGTTATGTTAGGGGTTAGGATTTATATCACAATTAAGGGATTAATGGTTATATTTATAGGATATAGTCTATTGGTTATAGAGATTAAGGGTTATGGAGGTTAAGCATTTTTAGTGTTATTGGTTAAGATGTATAAGGGTTAAGGGTAATATGGGATATATAAGATATAGGGGTTAATGGGGTAAGAATTATGGAGGTTAGATGTAATAAGAATCAATGATTAAGTGTTAGAAGTGTTAGAGGTTATATGGGTTAGCATTTTTAAGGGTTAGGAGTTATATGGACTACAAGTCTTAAGGGTAAGTGTTTATGGTTTAGATGGTTTATTATGGTTATATGACATGTGTGTTATAAACATTAGTGGTTATCAGGGTTATAATGGATTGTTGTCACATGAATTAGGGGTTATAAGGATTATATAAATAATAAGTTAGAGGTTATAAGGATCACAAGTTAGGGGCTATAGTCAGTAAGGGTTAGGGGTGATAGGTAATTTAAGGGTTAGAGTTTATAGGGCTCCAATGTGGGTTAAGGATTACCAAAGTTAGGGATTCAGAGTTATAGAGATACATAGTCATATATTAAATGGATTAGGGGTTAGAGTTATAAAGTATAGTGGCTATAAGAATCATGGGTTATAAAGATTATACATGTTAGAGTGAAGGAATTACAAGGGTTATGGGTAAGGTTAACAAAGGTTGTAAAGGTAAGTAGTTAGGTGGTTATGAGAATTATGGGCATTATAGGTTAGGAGTTAAAGTAGTTGGGGGTTAAGGGTTATAGATATCAAGGCATAAGGGTTAGGAATTAGATGAGTTAATGGCTAAAGATTATATATGCTAAAGGTCATGAACTATAGAAATTACAAGGGTTATGGGTAAGGTTAACAAAGGTTGTAAAGGTAAGTAGTTAAGTGGCTATGAGAATTATGGACATTATAGGTTAGGGGTTAAAGTAGTTGGGGGTTAAGGGTTAGGAATTAGATGAGTTAATGGCTAAAGACTATATAAACTAAAGGTCATGAACTATAGAAATTAGTAGATAAGAATTCAAAATTAAAAGTTTTAAAATACAAATATTAAAAGTTATATTATTAGTTATAATTATTTTTTTTATAAAGTTTTATAGTATTTAGAATTAACAATTATAAAAGCTATATATTATATATATTATGTTTATTGGATAATAAAGTGTTGGATAATAAAGCGATCATCTATTTCTTTGATTTACAGTATATTCCTATCCTAAATATCTAGGATAAAGATTTCTTGATAGTTGAATTCAATTCAATGGATTATATAAAGAATGAATCCATATACAAAAGACCTCACTATTTTTAGTTCATTTTAACAAACAATTAAGAATTTAGATTTTCACAATTCTGGAGACATTTCACTGTAAATTTTAATTGGAATATAATCATTCAATTCTACAAATCAAAATGAAAGACCAGGATAAGCATGAGTGGCAAATGTCTATTGATGAGCTGCAGCTTGTAGGTGATTGGCACTGAAAAACCTGCAGCTTGTAGGTTATCTGAGATGTTCCAAAGCAGAGAATTCGCCACAAGAGATTTTGATGTTGCGAATTCTCCATGAAAAACCTGAAAAAATTAGCAACAAGAGATTGTAGTGCTTTTCCAGAAAAGCAGATTCATAGAGATGAACCCGATCAAAACACAGTAAACCCCGAGGGTAAAATTACCAACCAAGATTAGAAAATCTTAGCAGAAGGAGAAGATAAAATAGGAAAGTAATGTCGGGAAGGGTTTTTAAAGCACCAGAGTGAGTGAAATCCTTCGAGTTTAGTTAAGACCACATTTTTAGATTCGGTTGAGAGTTTATATCCATTTTAATTTTAAAATAATAATAGTTGTAATAATTTAATTTAAATTTATTTTATTATAATAATAATCCTAATAATTTAATTTTTAAATTCAGAGTTTAGCAAGATGAGTAATGGAAGTATAAGATTTTTTGTTTGTTGTATAACGGTTTTTTTCCTATATAGTTTTGATTGTATAATTTAATTTTTAAATTCAGAGTTTAGCAAGATTTTTTGTTTGTTGTATAAGGGTTTTTCATATACAGAGTTTGGTAGATATGTATCTCATCCTTTAGATTGAATGGTTAATTTTTTAAGAAAAATATTTGTTTTTATTTTGTGTTTTGGATTGAATGGTTAATTTTTAAAGAAAAATATTTGTTTTTATTTTGTGTTTTATTGAAAAACTTATTATGTTGATAATTAATCTTTTCTCAAATATAAATGTAAAAAAACAATAAAAACAAAGTTTTTTTCTCTTTTAAACATTTTATTCAAGAACTTGGAGTTGGGAGGATGAGTAATGTTAGAACCATTATCTATGTTTGAATTGATGAAAATATGAAGTTTTGATAAAAACCCTTTTATGTATAAATAGTTAATGGAGTTGTGATCTAATGATCACATTGAAGTAATATTTCTATGTTAATAACTGATATGGAAACGGATGAGTATAAAATCTAAGTGAATAAAACTTAGCAAATTTCATATACAGTAACATTTTTTTGTAAATAAAGACAATAAAAACTGGTGATAATAATTAAAATGTTTTTGTTTTTTTGTTGTTGTTGTCATAAATTAGATTCGGGGTAACCTTATAAATGCATTCTTATTCAAGCACTCTATACACCAACTCTCTGTTATGATCAAAGTTATACTAATAGAGCAGAAAGCAAATAGTATGCAAAAAGAAGATAGAGAAAAACAAAAACAAAAACTACTCTAAACATATATAGATTCTAAATATAAATAAACTCTCCTCCATTTTACAGTTAAAATAATTTGGATTATATTACAGAATGTGCTTATAAATATGTAAAAATTTCTAATGTATATGAATAATCTTATTTTCAATTTTAATTTTGTTATTTTGTTTAGTATATAAATACAAAGTTGCAAAATACAACATTATTGTTTAAATTATGCATATGATCTGTGATATTAAATTATATTAAATTGATATTAACTTTTCTCTAATATACTATTATTATTATATGTGTAAAAATATAAGATAGCAAAATGTAGGCACTACCTGAAAGGGAAGGTGACTGCCAAGAGTTTCCATCAGTCTAATGTTCCATTTCACTTGCATTTCCCTCTTTACCATTTACCATGTAAATAATTAACATATAAAAATCAAACAATAAAACAAGCATTATTAAAAACCAACATTATTAAAAGACCATATCTACATGGCAATGGGGCATTCCATTTCCATTTATGATATTTACAGTTTGGTGCACTTATTACAATACCAATTTGAATACCCTTAAGTAACAATCCCCAACAAATTAAATCACTATACATGCAACACCATACAAACCGTTCTGCAACATTTCATTTCCATTTGTGATATTTACAGGTTGGTGCACCTATTGCAATACCAATTCCAATGCCCTTAAGTAAGAATCCAACAAATTAAATCACTATGCATGCAGTACCATACAAACCGTTTTGTCATATTATCATATTGATTGTGCAAATTTTGTACTACGATGAACCAACAATTTATAGAGATGATGTGATATGAAAACATAACAATTACCGGACAAAATGATATGATGATGTTGAACCTGGTCCTTTTTTTTTTTTTGGCAAGGCAAGAGGAGAGTGTTTTCCTACATTTGGTAATGTTTTAACTATAATTGCAATTGCAGAGAGGCTGGGCCACTTTTCATTCCGGGTTGGGTTGTTTTTTGATCCATTTCATTTTAAAAAATGTGTTTTGATGAATGGTAATAAATATTAAAAGTCAAAATATTAATTAGTGTATTAAAAAATAATACAAAATATTGATAAAAGTAGTGTTGCATTAAAAAATAAAAAACAAAATATTTAAAGATAGATTAAAAAAGTGTATAGAGTTTTCAAAGTTTATTTACAAAGTATACAATAGTTAATTAAAAAATAATCAAAATATTAAAAAAAATACATTAAAAAACAGAGTATTTAAAAATAAATGAAAACATGTGTCAAATTTAACAGAGTATTTAAAGTTAATAAAAAACAAAGTATTTAAATGTAGATAGAAAAATGTGTCAAACATTAAAAGAGTATTCAAAATTTACAAGAGTTGAGTTAATTATAAATAACAAAGTATTAAATTTTTTTTTACAAGAATTGAGTTAATTATAAATAACAAAGTATTAAAAAAAAGGAAATGTATAATAATTAGAAAATAATCAAAATACTAAAAAAACAGAAAACAGAGTATTTAAAAATAGATGAAAAACATATCAAACACTGAAAAAGTTTTCAAAGTTTACATGTGTTAATTCAAAAATAAATGATAAATTATTAAAAAAAAAGAGAAAATATATGATAATTAAAAATAATCAAAATATATAAAAAACAATATTGTATTTAAAAAAAAAAAAAANNAAAAAAAAAAAAAATTACAAAACATTAAAACAAAAATGAGAAAATGTATAATAATTAGAAAATAATCAAAATATTTAAAAACAGTGTTAAAAAAAAAAAATATTAGATAGAAAAATGCAAACGTATTCAAAGTTTACCAATGTTAATTTAAAAGAAAATGACAGAGTATTGAAAAAGAAAATGTATCATACTTGGAAAATAAAAAATAAAAAAAAAACAGCTTTGCATTAAAAAATAAAATAAAAAACAGAATATTTAAAAATAAATGGAAAAATGTGTCAAACACTGACATAGTATTCAAAGTTGTGGTGTATTAATTCAAAGCCATCATCTGTTCACAGGCATGAAGGGTTTTGAAGGCTTTTGATATAGACACAAGGTTAACCATAGACTCTTATGGAAACTTTGTTTCACTCAAGCTTTACACCATCAAAGAAACTTTAGCATACCATTCCTTATGTTTGCTATCTATGCATATCATAGCACAAGAGCATCAACTATAAATCAATTATCTTTGCTATTTATATTGTTCCATAGCTTACTATTTTATTTTATTGTTAGCTCTTTGGGACCCTCTTATAAAATAATAAACAACAAATACTTAGCTTGATTGTGGAAAATTATAAAGTTAAATAGATATCATATTTTTCTAGAGATTTATTTTAATGGCTAATCCATTTTTAACTATTTTTGGCATGCTCTATTTTGATTCTTTAGTGAGTAATCATTTCTCAATGATTTCTTAAATGCTTTGTTTTATTTTTTTTAACTAGTTTTTTTATACTCTGTTCTGATTCTTTAGTGAGTAATCCTTTTTCAATGATTTTTCAAATGCTTTGTTTTATTTTTTTTCATCATCTTGAATGCTTATATGTATCTTGATATGTAGCAGTATTCACATGTTTTCTATGTCTTTCATGCTGTGTTCTGATTCTTTAATGAGTAATCTTTTCTCAATGATATCTCAAATGCTTTGTTTTACTTTTTTCATAATCTTGAATGCTTATATGTAACAGTACTCACATGTTTTCTGGAAATTAAAACCTAAACATGCAATTCGATCCTAAGTTTACAACCTAAGCATGTAATTTGATCTAAACAGATAACCTTAACCTTAGCAGGCAAACTTTTGATACATTGGTTATAGTTTTAAAGATATTTAGGCAAAACCCTCACAATCCAAAGAATCAATTGAAGGACGAGCAAGAATAATTTGTCCTTTAGCTTGCATCTAGACTCTTCATGGCCAAGTTTGAAGACCAATCAATGTTATCATTAAGCACTGCTTTCCTAAACAATGCCAAAATTATTTCTTCTTTACCTTGCATCTAGACTCTTGCATCCAGACTCTTGATAGGCAATTTTGAATAACCATCAACGTTATCATTAAGGCATTGTTTTCTTAAAGAATTCGGTAAACATGCACAATTTTAGCATATCTCTTTGACTTAGGCATCCAATCTCTGAAATTGTTGGTGGAGACAGATTCTCAAGTTTGTTGCACCTCTAAAAATCAATACCAATAAAAAACTTTGTACATTTCTCAACTCTCAAGTTTGTTGCACCTCTAAAAAAAATCAATACCAATAAAAATCTCTGTACATTCTTCAACTTTTTACTTACAGATATTTCCAATATTGAGGAATTTATGCAATGCGACTTTTAACTTGTATGCGTGATCCTCTAGAAATTCTTCATTCAGGAACTCAAGTCAAACCTTAGATTTCAAGGAAGAAAACATAGAAAACAATTCATACTATTATGCACACAATTTCAACTACAATTAAAGCATCCTATATCTTTAAGGCTAGTGATATAGGATCAAGCCTGGCTAACAATGTATAAGCTGCAAATCTAGTGTGCGAGTGTTCATTCTCAGGTGTAATTGCTTCATCATATCCTTATCAAACAAACTTCATTTTTAATTGAAACGTATGTTTTCTAACTGAATTTAGTTAACAAATTTATAACCACCCAAATTATAATCTAAATACGAATATCATTTCCAGTCTCGTGCAATTGCTTCATCATGTCCTTATCAAACAAAATTCATTTTTAATTGAAACGTATGCTTTCTAACTGAATTGAGTTAACAAATTTAAAAGGATTAAAAGAGGAAGTTCATAAGATCAATTTATATTCCACTACTAAATTACATATACATACCTATCAATCATCTTGTATAAAACTTAAAATTAAAACTGTACAGATAACTTCTAGGTAGCCTACACCCCCAAACATTTTCCCAGCTACTGAATTACATATCCATAAACTATTAATCATCTTGTAGATAAAATTATACCATCCATGTAGATAACTAATAGGCAACTCAAACATTTGCCCAACAACTCACAAGGCGTGCCTCAAAAGAGATTTATGAGCACCACTTAATAAAATGCTACACTTGCTACTGATCAATACCTTGAAATAAAATGCATAATACTGTTATGACTTTTACATCCATTCAAAGCAATACCAACCATGAAAATCAACATGCATTGCTATTTCAAATTATAATAAACAACCATGAAAATCAATATGGATTGTTGTTTCGAATTATCTACAAGCATAGAGCAACAGAAGAAAACCACACAATACTAGACACAAAAAGACAAGAGAATGTAATCTGATCAAGACCTTAATTGACACCCATTATTGATACAGTTGCAACGAACTCAATGTGATGGCATGACTAGCAAATTCAATGTATAAAACAATGAAAAATGAACATGAACTTTTCATATCATAAAACCCTGCACGATGTGGATCTCAAACACAGACCTAACATAAACAATAAAAGCATCAAAATGTTCTCTAAATAATTCAAAAATCCCTCGAGAGAGCAATGAAGAAGATTAAAAATAAACCGCTTCAATGGGTAGTGATTACTGACCTTGAATGGCGTTGATGGGGTTCATGGCGACCTGGTTCATTGTAGGAGATATCAATGATGAGATGCTCTGTGTCAACAAAAGTGACAGAGGAAGGAATGGTTTGATTTCACTTATCATTAGCAATGATTTCCACCCTTCATTACGATACCAATCGATCCTCCTCTGAGATCATGTAACAATCCATCCTCCTCTTAGATCATGTAAGAATCCATCCTCCTCTGAGATCATAGGTTTCATCTTCTCTTTCTATATTCTGCTACAAAATAAAATTGGTAGACTAAACTATGCAAAGACAAACCAAAAAATTGAAAAAAGATCAACCAGGAAAGCCAAGTACAACCAAAACTAAGGTAAAGAAAACGGACTGTAAAAACCAACAAACATGCTTGGACATGTGAATACAGAGGAAGCTCAAACAAATTAAATAGAAAAGAAAAATGAGCAACCAAAAAACCAATTCAGATTTTGGCCATGCGGATACTGAGGAAGCTCAAACAAATTAAACAGAAAAGAAAAAGGAACAACCAAAAAACCAATTCAAATTATAGAAAATGAGATGAAACTACGACAAGGTTGGCTGCTTAAAATGCTTTATATTCTCTCCATTTCAAATGGTTATAAACATTCTAATTCTAATGTCTGCTTTTTATTATAGATCCACTACCATCTCCGTCAAAATATTGGCCGGAATATCGCCTTGCGTTTCCTTCAAAATAATGGCCGGACTACAAATTCGGGAAGAATCCAACGCTGTTATAAATTATCCTTACTATTTGGTTGAAAGCCATATTATAAATTAACCTTCTTATTTTATTTAGTTGATATTCTTAACTAGTTGCCAAATTCTCTTTTGGAAAAAGCTCCCTGGGCCCACCCAACATTTTCAACTGTCGAAAACCTTTGCAACGCTTTCCAACGGTACAATGCCACATCGCTCGTTTATAATTTTCAAATGCAAATGTGCTTTTTATGTTCTTAATTGATGCGTGCAAGCTACTAAGATGTTGGGATCAGTGAAAGCTAGCTACTAAGATATTGGGATATTGGGCTTTTCTTTTTTAAATTTAAAACATGCTTTCATTAAATGAACCATTAAAGAGAAGATAAGATATCTTGGAGTTTTTTTTAATAAAATAAAAAAAGGGTTTTCGATTTATAAATTTTAAGACGCGGGGGCTATGAAGAATTTTTAGAAGAATATAGTAATACAATATGTAAATTTACATTTTATTTTCTTTTCATCTTTAAGCTTAGACTTAGCCACACGAAACCATAGCTGAAAAGATGAAATTCACTGGGTCAGATTATCTATCAAATATAGACATGATTATTAAATACAAAAAAAGTGATGAATGATTATAAATATGATTATTAAATAAAAAAGTTGAACGTG